>JAQGBJ010003278.1:0-13199 GCA_034698345.1 Sphaeridia pumilis
CCAAGACCGCCAAGTCGATAATACGCTTTTGGTACTTATCAAGCTTCCAGGATCTTGCCAATTACCCGACATGATCAACATCAAGGACTTTGGGGAAACGAGATACATCCGTCGCATTAGGATTTCCACGGTATATGGTTCAGTCTTCTTCTTCTTCTCCTTCTTCTAGATTCTAGATATGTATCCATTGATCTCCTCAATATATCTAATCTATATATTGTACAAGTCGACAAGTCTTTGATAAGACGTTATATATGTACGTTCCCTGTAGGTAGATACAGATGCTACTACTACTCCAGCGAAATTTACGAGCGAGATCAAAAGGACCGAAATATACCTTGAGCTCCTCCAGAAGAATTGCTGGAAGGAAATATCCACAAGCTCACTCAGCAAAATCCAAACCATCTACTACTACTACCGCCAAACCAGATGGACACCATAACAAATGACTTCAATTTAGACGCTCCCCCCACCACCCCCTCTTCAAGCCCCATTTCATTGCCTTTTCAAATTACAGCAATCAATTAAACAGCGCCTCCATAAGAAAACACCTTTGAATTTACACAATTGCAAACACTTTATAATTCACAGCTAACCCAACTTCCCACAGTAAGGCGGGAAACACGCAAACAAACTTATATAAATGGCAACTTTTGCTACTTTGCGCTAATGTCCCGCAGGGACAGGCATTGATTATAAATGGTGATAAATTATGTAGCCGGAAAGCTCGCCTGGAAATAAGCTCTTGATGTTTCCCACATAATTTACTCTCGCCTTGTCAGATTCTACTACACCACAAACCACCAAAAGAACCACGTGGAATTCATGCTAACTGCACTGCAGTAGCTGGGAGAGGTGAGAAGATTGTGGTTTCCGGGTGGTGGCAGGTGTAATTAAACGTTGCTGATTCGTTAGCTTGTTTGTTCTATTGCTCTGTTTGCTGTAGTTCCAATTTCGCGGGCATTTTTTAATAGTCCCCGTGCAGGTCTAATGGCGACTTGAACTTCAAACAACATTGAAATACTCACCTGTACGTAATGAACGCAAAGACGAGCCCGACCAATGACAAACTGCTTCCCAGAACCACCGCGAGGCTCAGCATTCCCTCCTCTGTTAGCATTTCAATATCGTCGCCGTTCCCCGCTTCGAACATTGAGTGCACTCTCGCCGAGTACCAGTTGTCCATTTTGGGCTTGCGGTTGTGGGCGCGTCCGGTTCAACTGCAAAGAAGAAAGCATTGTGAAGCTAAATTAATAAACTGTATGGAGAATCCCGCATAAATATTCTTCTGCCAAATACAGTCACGACCTGACATGAATAAGTCTTAGTTGGCGACATTGGAATTTCTGGCGAAAACTCTTCTCTATTCCTTATTCATGTTCATTGAAATCTGCAGACGACCTTTCAAAGCTTTTTAGTCTTTCTGTCTCTGTCGTGTCTCCTTGTGTACGTCTGTGTTGTCGTGATCGCATCATCTGTCTTGAAATATACTTGGAAATGTTGAAATACTATATACACAGTTTACTAAAGCATGAAAGCCATGAAAGACTGACAGACAGTCCTGTTAACCAGCTCCAATTTCGCAAATGCCCGCCGCCGTCGCCGCCATGACATTTCTTCATCCCTCTTGTTGTATTCATCATCATCTGTGCTGCAGATTCTATACACGGAGGAAGCCTTTTGCTTTCACCCTGCTCCTATGCCATTGAGCACGACTTTCTCTCTATGACGCTCGCTCGCTCGCGCTTATCTTCTTGTACTTTGCTACTACTTCTATAACATGTTGCTTTTCTATTGCTTCCTTAACGCTTTCTTTTCTTCTCTTCTATTCTGCGTCCTGTCTCTTCTTCTTTTCTCTGGCTCTTTTCAAGCCTTTCAGCCCTCACAACCAACGACAACACACGACGACGCTAATGGCACGAGACACAAAACACACAAAAACGTCTCTACCACCAAGAAAAAGAACCAAGGAAAAAATAACCTTATCGGATTCTACAAGAGCAGTTACAATGGACAGAGCCTCTTTCAATACAAATTCTTCGGCGGCTTCTAGACTCCTAGTAGGAAGACATACAACAAGTACAAGTTTCATTCAATGGACAAATTTTACAGATTTCCATGGGCTATTCACAATATCTTCGTCCTTTCTTGAACTTTTACAAGGGGTTTTGATAATGGATAAATCGCCAGCTCCAGGAGTGGTCGGTGGTGGTGATGACAATACTTTTTCAGCAGCAGCTCTACTCCAAAATTTGCTAGCTTCTTTTTGGTATCTAGTTGTGGACGAGTGAATTTTCAGAACCAGTCAGCTGTTACAAACGTGTAAGCGAGACGCGTTTTAGATTTTAGAAGAGTAGGCTATTAAAGTGTAACTTGCTCCATCCAGCGTCTAACGCTTAGTAACGCTTCAGTTGACAAAGTCTAATTCTTCTTCTTCGGCTTCTGCTTCTTCTTGATGGTTTTTAGCTTAGCTGGTAGAATTTCTTGTTCCTGCTAAAAGCACATGGGCTTCTCAAATTTTGAGTTGTCGTTCCAGAACCTTGTACCAGACAGCCTTAATTTTTAATGTATAACTGACAGACGTTTATATCGTTTGTGTGAAACTCTGCAAGACAGATTCTTCGAAAGATTTAAAAGACGCATAATACATATTAAGGAAGTCGAACGAACCGGCTGACATGATTTTTCTGATATTTTGCCAATTCAAGCTGGAGATCTTACCTCAATTTTGGATGGGTACTTCAAAAACGCTTGTTTGTTCGGTTCAACTGCTTGCTGCGAAGCCACAAAGTTCAAACTGGCAAAGATAGCTGTGGATCATAGCTCCAATCAATCCAACTTTTCAATAATCAAGTCCACTGGAAGAATTCCACAGAAAGAGCAACTAGAATAATAACAAGTTCCATTTAATAACATGGGCGACTGTTGACTATGACTGAAGGTTACAATCTTCACATCAAAGAACTCTATAGTCGACCTACCTCGAGCACTTGCAAAAACACACTGGCGTTCTGTAGGTCCCACGGCGATCTTTTGCCTTTCTGGAAGCGCTGCTGCTGCTATTTCCAGCGCTCCTAACGCTAGACGCTTTCCTCCTTTCTTGGCTTCTAGGGTTCTAGTCCAGCACCTTTTGGAGCTTTCTCCCTTACTGAAAGTAAGCAAAAGCCAAAGGGTTGATTGTGATAGCGTTGTTGTATATTTGCTCCTGTTCGATTCGATATCTCTTGAATATACGTTTCCATATCTCTTGTTCGTTTGGCAGGCTCTTCAGCCTTCAAGTCAGTCATTCATATATTCCGTGGCTTTTGGCCATTTACAGCAACGTAAATGGCAGGGGAACCAAGAGTAGATAACTCTCAAAGGCCATCATCGTCGAGCTCCACTTCCAATAACGACTTTTATGATGACGGTCAATGTCAATCAATTTTCCTTCCATGACGTTATCTCTCTTTCTCGGTTGCCTTTCCTTGAATATTCGCTTCAGAACCAACCAGCAACTGGTGGCGATGGATTGCAGATACTTCGGAGCTCCAGACCGCAGGACCATTAACTGCGGGCGACCTTCAACGTTCCATCATCATCGGCACTGCGGACCAAAGCCTGTAATCTGAAATTCTATACAAAAACTTGACCTGGCAATTTTGAATGCCAGAAGCTCTGGAAACGAATAGCTAGCAGGCCAAAGGTCAACTGGCCTAAACTTCCGGCCCAAAAGTTTCGCCTCTTTTTGCCCTGGGAACCAAAGACCATAAAAACTTGTTGTCCCTTTCAGCAATCTGACTAACAAATGACGCTTTTCCCATGGTCCAAAAATCCACAGAAACTTTTGCCCAAGAAACTTGGTTCAAGTATTTATATCTATAGACCTGCTGGGAACCTGAAATCTCAAGTGCCTCTCCGCAAGTAAACGGACGTGCCCTGACTGCCTTCATTTTGCCCTTCCCACGTTTCTATAATGATTATATATGGAGAAAACAACCAAATGTTTTCTCATTAAAAACTTTTAGTTTCCCATCTTCATTTCGCATCCTCATTAACGCCAATGTATAATAGCCTCTACTCTTCTCAAAAGAATCTTCTTTGCCATCTTTCTTCAGCTGTTATGATGCAAAATCCGTGACAACTTTCTTCTCTGGAGTCAATAAAACAAAACGGACGTTTATAGAAACATAAATTGGATAAAGCCAGAAAAGTTGGTAAACTTAACTAACTAAACCTGTCCATCTTCACCGTACAAACGCTAACAAATGCCACTTAGGCAAACAACTCCCTGTCGACCAACTTGTTGGCCTTAGTCAGACAGAAACTTGATGTTTCTTCCAAACCAAGGAAACAATCAAGACGGTGCCATAATATATCAGCAGCTTTCCCCAACGTACAAAAGTTCATCAAGTCTCATAAAACTCGCCACTTGGGTACCATTTCACGTCTGTCGCCAGTCATAAACTTTTTCCGAGACACAAAGTTCCGTATGCTTCTTGTAGTCTGTACATTAATGAATAAAACTACAGTTTGGGACTAAAAGTGTATATGCATAGAAGCTGCCCTGAACGTGTCTCGAGAACCTAAACGTGTCCTAAACATAAGTGTGTAGTAGGTACTGCATGAAAAACAATACAAATACATCTCCACTTTACATTGTATTTCGAAACAATAGATATACAATAATAAAATTTCGTCCACAAATGTCAAGCTGTTTACCAACCAACTACATATATCATTTCTATACGATGTATTACGTATACTATAAATACATGTCGATACAGTAAACAAGCATTACATTTCAAAATATTTCTCAGTTTTACGTACTCTTCCTTCCGGTTAGGTGTACTTAACATCTGTCTATACAAAACACTCTCGCTTTAGTCAAATAAACAAACTTATTGACGTCCTTAACCAACAAACATATAAACTTTGGATGAAAATATTGCCCAAAACCAACGTTAGTCCTAGTGCTACTACTTGTACATTGTGAAACAGCTGAGGCTGATTTTGATTAAAAGAATAAAACAAGGTTGTTGTTCCAAAGAAGGTTAAGATAGGTCATTTACGAGACTGCTAACGAGAGATGACAACAACTTGTGCTTACTACACAGCTAGACATTATATGAATGGGCTATAGCTACAATCATCGGCTTTTACAAGACTAATCCTTCAGTACTACAAACATGCATAAAGTGAATCAAATACATACCAGCTACAACTACAGCAATATGTCAAACGATTTTCAAATTCTATACATTTCGGACTACACATATGTACCTAGCAAGAATCTGATACGCTAGTTACGACTTTTTTGTAGTACAGGTCTAAACTGCTAAAGATGGACTAGCAGTATAACATTAGTTGAGAGACGTATCTACGGTTTCGAACAATGAAGTTGTCACATAACCCACATATGATTTAAGTGGAATATCCGGTAACATTCAGATTCAGAAAGCAGACTGATTAAGTAACATATATTAGAGACCTGTCACCACATGGGTCATTAACTTACACGAAACAGCATGCCATATGTGAATCTAGCTTGGAATTTCAGCGATTAATCCTAGCAACTTCCAGACAGTAGTAATAAACCTAAAAGATCATGTATAGAACGATCAACATTACAAGGAAAAAATAGTTACATTGATTCACATAAAATTCTCAAAAATCCATTGTACTTACAGTTGATGCTTGTATGTGAGTGATTACAATACATGATCCTTAGTCTGCCTTATTATTACTGACTGCAGCAGCCACTCCAGCAGCTACTACCGCGGGCGCCTTTGGGCTCTCTTCCGTATTATTTACAGAATTGGCTTTTGCAGGACTCTCCGTTGCATTGTTTGTGGCATTAGGGGTTTCAGTTGACGTTTTGGTGGGAGTGGAATTGTTCAGAAGTTGTGGTGGTGCCGGAGACGCAGCCTTCTTGACATCGTTCGTCGTCGCAGAACTATCAGCTGGCTTTGCTACTGGTGCTGGAGAAGCAGCCTTGGTGACCGGGGAGGCTGTTTCTGCTGGTTTGGCCGGGGATCCATTATTCGTAGCTGGAGCAGCGGGAGTGGCAGTGTCAGAGGCCTTCGGTGCGGGTGCCGGAGAAGCAGCTTTTGGTGGTGGTGTCTGCTTAGCTACTGGAGCAGGTGAAGATGCCTTGACAGGTGTCATTTCCCGCTTCGGAGTCGATCCCCGCGTAGGGGTCCCTTCTCGCTTAGGTGCAGGAGATCCAGCTTTAACGGGGGATTGCTTGACAGGTGACGCAGCAGCAGGTTCATCTTTCTTGGTTTCAGCCTTGGCGGCTGCAGGCTTTGCTTCTTCCGCCTTAGGTTTTTCTTCAGATTTCTTAGAGTCGACTACATCCTTGGCTTTTTCGGCAACAGCTTTTTCCTTCTTCCCCTAAAAATCAAAGTGACAGAGACAATTAATACATTAGAACTCATAACGTCTACGTGTTGCAAACGCTTTCAAGGAAACTCACCTCAGCAGCTGGTTTAGCTTCAGCAACCTCGTCAACTTCCATTTTCTCTTCTTCTGCATCAACATTCTCTTCCTCAGCAGCTTCGTCTGCATCGACAGGCTCTTCTTCAGCTTCATCAGCCTTTGCACCCTTGCCACGGCCGCGACCTCTACCACGTCCCTTAGCAGCCGGCGAACTCTTGGCCTTTGCACCCCGTCCTCGTCCAGCAGGACTGGCCTTGGCTTTCGGTTCAGCGGGAGTTTTCGGAGTAGTTTTTCTTTCTCTCTTAGCCGGTGGCGGCGTTATTGGCGGTGGTGGACCGCCTCTCATTGAAGCTCGCGTTCTTCGCCGTCCTTCAACTTCCTCTCCCTTCTCTTCGTAACCCATTTCCTATTTAAAATCAATAATCCATTAATATTTCTCTCATCAAAACTTTCAGATTCTCAATCAATACAACCATCCATCTACCTTTAACAACTCCTGTCCTTCCTTCAAAGTCTGTTCCAATCTCGACGTCTTTCCGCGTCCAGAACTGGCTCGTCTGCCCTTCTTATCTTCCGGAGAAGCCTGCAAAACCAAAGCAAACCGAGAATTAGCATCACATTTTACATTCATCATCTCTTCACCAAATATAATCAACATTCCTTCTTTTTTTCGTTCTTTCATATACATAACGCTGGCAAATACCTCTTTTTATCCAACTTACAATCTGCATAATTGTTCATTACCATTTCATTCTTAATTTAATTGTTAAACCCTTTATAACTACTTTACAAGCCCAAAGCTTAATCCGCTATTCAAAAGATTCAATGTTCACAGGAAAAATCTAACTGTGAACTGACAAGTTCAACAATGTTTACATGTTGGCGGGAATTCAACCCAAGCATCAATTACAAGCATGAGCTATTGGCGCATTTAACAATCTCCATCCAAGATCTTACGCATCCCAATACAATAACATTACGCCGCCCTACCGCACCGGTATGTACACACCATGCATTTGAACGGCACCGCCGCACAAATTCTCCTCTCTCTCGGCTCTCCAGCCACACAAGCCGCCTGGAGATTCAACATTGAACTGGATGCGTACCGAATGATGCGCCATGATATCAATTGGAAAACATGGCAAAAATACATGAAATTCGCCAAAATTCAATAAAAACACTTGATAAACCCTTTGAAAACCATCTTGAACACCTTCCTGACTAGACAAAAACTAGTTTCAACACGAACTATCATAAGACTGATAAGGAAAATCAATCGTCGGAATATCCCGCTCAACTCAGACAATCTTTCAGAAACGGTCAATTTTCACAGACTAAAACTTTAATTAAAATTACAAAACTTACTTCGACAGGTGCAGCGTCTCCAACACTATTTTCTGGTTTAGAATCCGACATTTTAAAAAGCGTTTAAACACGTTAAATGAACAATTAAAAATTTCACACCAACACTTTGGTCAATGATGCGCTCTCACTATAATGTGAATGATGAGCAAAGCTTTCCCGTCTCGTCGTCCCGGCCGTAAACACACACACACACACGGTGGCTGTAGTACGGAGCGGCTTTCAAATGCTGTGTCATGGGCTCTGATTGGCTCCCTGCGGCTGGCGCGCCAGACTTTGAATCTTGTTTACATGAGAGAGAATACGGTAGTCGGGGGGCAACCCCAACATTACTGCTCCAAGCCTCCATTACTGCTCACATTACCTGCATGATGCCGAATTCTATGCATTGTTATCGTCTGGACAAAAAGGGTGGCAGCCGGTTCCAGAAAGTTTACAAAATATTGGCAATGTTCGTTTTTTCGAATTTCACTTTGCGAATTTTTTAATCCAATCGCCATATTTTCAAAATTATTGTGTTGTGACCATATGAAAAAACTTTACATGATTTTGCACTTGAAAGTTTATTGCTTTCCTCTTTTATTGAACTTTGCGCTATCGAAGGCATTCAACTTTAAGCTAAGCTTCTAATCGTCTGTTTTGCTAATCAGAATCTCATAGCATTTGCTACAAGCTCACTCAGGAGGTTGTGTTAAATATTTACTTCATGTTTGAATCAACATTAAAGCATGCATATTACATGCATTCTTAAGGCATATCCATCCGTTTGTGGGTAATGATAAAGCATCATACGAAATGAAGCATCCGTTCGGGTCTGCTCTTCCGTTGCTGTGTGCTGCTGGCTGGAGCATCGTCATGTGAGGAGAAACGTATTGACGACAAAGAGAGCGGTCTGCCTGGGACGTACAGTTCTCTCGTTCAAAAGCATACCAATAGTGTTCCGTCTATGCGGACCAGTCTGAAGCCAAGATTCAGGGAGGAGGAGTGTAGTAGGCAAGTCATGAGACCAGAGGAAGATGCAAGCATGTGGAGGTGACGAAATAATGCATTGTGTTGAACGAAGGACGAGGAGACGACGTTTTTGCCCGCATGTGAGTAAACCAAAGGCATAATAGGAATCAGCTCTCTCCAACTGCATGTTTCTGTTGCTGCTACGTATTCTAAAACTGCAGTTATTAGTTGGTTGGTTGGTTTGAAGCGGTTCTTGAGAGGGATCGCTTTCAACTTGATCAAATATATATTGATAATGGGTTGAAGTTGATTAGGTTTTTGAAACTACATTTCTCAAAATATATTATATCCTGCCTTTTCTCTTGTGTTGAAATTTCAAGTAAGCTCCGCAGTTTAATTATAAAAGTGTTGCGTCTAGTGGTGAAGAGCATCTGAGAGATCTTAGTGGGAGGTGGTTGGAGGTGAGTTGATATAATTGTTCAGGGGTTTGGGTTTTGAAGGAGAAGATGCATCGGGATTGCTGAAGCTAAATGGATAAAAGGTTATTAGAATTAGAGATCATCTTGGGTGGTTTCCGCGAATATTTTACCTACTGCTTGTAACGGATTTTAGGGTTTAAAGGGTAATGTTATTGTTGTGAAGCATTGGAATTATACAGGAATTATACATGTAAGTGAATGTAGTGATGTGGGTTCGTTTGTGGTGATTTGCGTCGGATTGTTTTAGTTTGGAAGTTACTTGAATGAACAATCAAAGTTGAATTGACAAATGAGTTGGAGTTGGGTAGAAATATTAGTTAAGTAGTGTGATAGGATTAGAAGTGGTAGCATGGCTCAACATTTGTAGAAGAAAAACAAAGCTGCATGAAGAATTGCCTGGGGGTTGTAGCTCGAAGGTAGATAGCGTAGAGTGTGAATCATGTTTTCAGAATGTACAGTTACTAATAACCTTTGTTGTTTTGCAGAACCAACTTCCCGCTAGCTGAAGCAGCTGAAGACACTTACTTTGCATCATCTGATCAACATCAGTATTTAAGGATACAGGTAAATTGGATTCTGAGATAGGTGGCGGCGAATATAGTATCTGTGGTGGGTTGTAAAGTTGATGAAATAAAGCGTTACTCTTGCTGTTTGCAGGTCACTCGCTCCAGTCACGAGACCATTGACTAACGGCAAGATGAATCGCTACCGCCGACACGCCGAAGCGCAAAAGTCAAAGCCTGAGGCGCCGATGCACTCGGATGATGCAATCTACTTTGTAATGTCAGACGGTAACGTGGACGACTATGAGTTTTCATCGCCGGCCATAAAGCGATGGAAGAGTGCAAATAGCGAAGAGAGAAATAGTCTGACAGGAGGGAGAAAGAATGGTCTCCAGCATCACAACCACAACAACCATCATCACAGTAATGGCGTCGGAGGTATTGGTAGCAAATCCTGGCATCGAGAACCGGTGGTGGGTAGCAGGACGGCTAACGGGCGCAAGATATCCTTCAGGTCGCAGAATAAGGATCCGGTACTGACTGAGCTGAATGGGCAGGATGAGGAAGTGAGTGTGACTGCCCGAATAACAAGTTGCATGATACCGGGTGGTGATCTAAGTCTTGATTCGCATGGTTCCTACTACCAGGATGACGGCTTCATTTTTGCCACCAACGACCTCACGTTGACTAACAGAGGGAATGGACTGGCAGTTTGGACGGCGTCGACGGCAAGGGAGGAGGCTACAGAGACGACTGAAGTTACATTGGGTCCTGAGGGAGACAACAACTATGTGCTCGACAAACCTGAAATACCACCAGAGTTCAGTTTGAGTGGTGCTGGCGAAACAGAGTCGTATGTGACCACAGAAATTGTTGATCATCACATTGTCGAAGAGGAGACTGTGGTTACTGGGAATATCGTTGAAGAAGAATCGGTGGTGACTGACAATATCATCGTCCCTGCAACTATTGCTAGTGTCGCTGATGAAGGTGCTGTTGTTGTCAACTCTGATCCAACAAACTATAACGACTTGCTCATACTGAACGATCCAGTGGTCCAGAGCAGCAGTAGTAGTCAAGTAGGTGAACTAGATCCTGGTGCTGGAGAATCTAGTGGTGCAGACCCGGTGACGGACGTAGTGAGCGGGGAACCACAAGAAGATGTCAACGGTGGTGTTTCATTAGTGGAAATGAACGGGTTTCAGTATGTTGTTTTGAAAATTGGGGAGAAGACAATCTTGATTCCGTCTGACACCTACAAAGAATACATTGATGCTCAAGTAACGGGTGATGAAGAGAAGGCTGCTGAGTTCATCCGACAAGTCCAAGCTGCTTGCACTGAAGAAAGTGAACAATGTTCTGTAGAGCCTGATGCACAAGCGTTATTCGAGTCAACTGCCGAAGTTCCCGTGGCGACGTCAGAAGAGCAGCTGATCACCGACACAGTTACACACGTGCCAGTCGATGAACAACTACCCGAGTCAGATTCACAACAGCAAGTGTCAATAGATGATCAAATATCCGAACCAGTCCCAGTAGATGTAGGTGGTCAGAGGTTACCAGATTGTCCGGATTTAGATGCGATGTGACTTCAATTTTTTAGCGCCAAGTTCTTGTGACGATCAGAAATTTCCTGTAGTCTCTACTTTTTGTAATTCGAGAAGGTCACACTGTCAAAGCTAACGTGTGATGTAAAGAATTAGTTAGTGATATCGTATGTACGAAATGTTCCCCTTCGGAATATGAAGTTCAGGTTTACGTAAACCTTGGCTACCGGAATTAACATTTTATGTAATATGCTGTAGCCTCTAGGAATTTGATGAGGAGAGGACAAGTAATCTCATTAGGTTTAGAGTTTGTTTAATCAGAATCGAGGAACGCGATGAATACTTCCCCCATAATCTCAATGCCATCCAGATAGACAGGTCAATTTAGATCAATTTTCAAATTCAAGACAGTGTCAACTGCTGTAGTTGACAGGTAGTAATTTGATAGGGTACCGTGATGAACTTGAGCCCAATTATTCATGCAGTAGCACGACTATGGTGGTTGCTACTGAACTTCGCCATCGTGTCTCGTCAAGCACGAGCTTCCGTTCCGGAGGTCCATCCATTCCATCGAACTAGGCCGCCAAAGCAACAGCAAGAACCGTTTCTCCAGGCAGCCCAAGATGGCGAAACTCGCAGCTAAAGTTTTCGCTACCATTGCCATTTACTACTCCATGTTAGGACTTGTAAGTTAATATCCTCACGTTCAGTTTTAAGTTTCGAAGGTTGTTACTAAATGAAATTGTTCCGTTCCGCAGGGCAACTCAGCAACGTTCATTCCGCCGGCTCTTTTTCAATACACCACCTACTTAAATACTGACCTGTCAACTGTGTCTCTTGTGTTCACCACCAACTTTGTGGCTATTCTCGTGAGCGCATTAATATGTGAGTAGTTGTCAAAATTTTTGTCTTTAAAGCGTAGCCACTTTTTAATTTTGACTTCCTGCAGGTGGCCAGCTATTCAACTATGTCAGCCGGCATGCTCTGATTACGGTGATGTGTGCCATTCAAGGAATAGCAATAGCTGTTCTACCCATGTACAACAGCACTACCTTCTTCTTCGTCCTCAATTTCATCCAAGCTTGCTGCTATGGCGGAATCATAACGGGATGTTTCGCGTGGATACCTGAAATTTGGAAAGAAAAAGCTGCTCCAATCATTCAAGCTCAACATTTCTTCTTCGCCTTCGGAACTTTGTTTCCACCTCTGATCTTCAAACCGTTTCTCGAAGAACCTGAAATTTCCTTGCAAGACGGCAACGTCACATCAAACTCTGTCTACTCTCATGATGATACCATATCCAGCATAAAAGCAAAGATCGGAGTGCCCACAGCAATCGTTGGCGCCATCATCAGTTTTGGGGCTGTCCTGTACACCCTTGCTTGCTGCTGTGGGAGCTCAACTGACGATGAAGATACTCAGAAGACTGATGAAGTTAAGTCAACTGACTTGGAAATTCAGGTTAATGGCATTCCTGCTGATGATAGTAAAGAAGTATCAGCTACTGCTACACCTACAGAAGCGTCAGAAACGTTCAAAGAAGAGTATTCGAAGCAGCCATCAGCTTGTGCAAAATTCGTTCTGGTCTCTGTCGCCTGTCTATTTTTCGGATTCTGTTCTTCCATGGAAATGGCAGTGATGACTTACATCCCAGCTTTTGTTCACCTGTCAGATCCTACTTTGTCGGAAGCTTACGGAGCATCGATTCTTTCCAAGTACACCATCGGCTACACGCTAGCTCGTTTAGCCGGCATCTTTATCAGCTTCAAAGTCAAGTCCCAGCACATGCTGGTTGGAAATCTTATTTTGATTACTTGCGCCAACTTGCTTCTACTGTTTCGAGGAGATTCCACAATGCTGCTACAAGTTGGAGTAGCTCTTGCCGGAATGGGAGCTTCTACTGCGTATCCTAGTTTTTTCGAATATTTCAAAAGTAA
>JAQGBJ010003279.1:0-13197 GCA_034698345.1 Sphaeridia pumilis
GAAAAGCCGGGAGGAAATTTTTCGTCTCGACGAGTCAATTACCGGAATCAACTGCCACTTTTTACAACTTTTGCTTCGGAATTTGATAAGCTCTGCGAATTTTGTCACCATAAAAGTTGTTGAAGAAAAGCAGGCAGCACGACACAAAATCAACGTCAATTCAACAAGGTTTTTGATGGCTCAAAATTGCGAAATCATCAACAATGCACAGCAAATTCCACAGGAGAAATTCAACGACGAAACTAAAACGATCGATTTACGGAAATATATTCCAAGCGGAACTAATTTACACGCTCATTGCCAAAAGGTCAAGTCATCAAAGAGTTGCTCAAGTAGGTTAATTACAAAAACACTGTTCCCGCCAGAGGGCGCTGTGTGCGCCAAAACTTTGCAGCGATTCCATCAGGATTTCTTGGAAATCCGTCAATTGTGGCTATACAAAATACCAAATTCGCAATCACAGATTTTTCACTGTATCATCTGGATTGGTAATGAGATGCCGGAACCCAAAATTTTGATGCGATTCGGCGGGAAATTCGAATTTCGCTCCTGGCGTTTCGATCAAATATAATTTTACACAAGCACCCACTTGAACGAGCATCAACACAATTTCAGTTACTGAAAAAAATCCATTTATCACAATGACGTCAGTTGATATCCTTCCGGGTATTTATGGCGCGAACTTCAAACTGGTCTTGCTTGCAGGTACTTAGGCGAAAATCACTTGTGTCCATAAATTTGAAAAATAGTATTACTTTCTCTTCATCGTCTGCACGTGCTGATTTACACGGTTAGAATCACAGTAAATTTCCTTGGTTTACTTTTCTGTCAGTTTCCCTTAACCATAAACAACCAGGACAGACGAAACCGAACGAGAACAAGCTGCCATGTTGATTGATGCCCGTTTGAACCAACACTTCACAGAAACGTCTTCATCAAACAAGCAATTTTTCACCGAAAAAGTACTGACGAGCTGCTTTTGTTTCGTGCTGTTTTCCATCAGGAAGAATTCGGAAACATTTTGCCAATTCCGTCATGACGGCCTCGTCTTTACTTCGTAAGCCTTTAGAAAATAGATATACTCGCGAGAGCAAAAAGGAACCTTTGGGAAATGTATCTTGGACTCGGTAAACGATTCGAGAAAGTTCAAGTGTGAAAATACCGGCTCGAAGTATATCGAAGGGGAACATTGAGTAACTGTGGGTTGGGCAAAAGTATTTTCCTATGAGGAATTGGTTTCCGGTTCGTTAAATTCTTTGTATTTTGGTCGAATAATAATTTTGTTTGTCTGGGGATCCAACATGGAGATAGAAGAAGAGCCTGGTGTTGAGCCCGAATTTAGCGCGAAATCGCCAGCGATTGGAGTCTTTTCGAAGGAGCACAAACAAATATTCGAAGAACCAAATTCAGGGAGCACTAGAACAATACAGAATCCTAGACGAAATCAAGCCGGCTGCGATGGAAAAAGGAACGCGTAATGCCCTGGAACGAAGGAGCCTCGAGGAATACCGGGACTCGACTAAAGTGAAATGCTACTGTTCCCGCTTTTTCCCACGTACATCTCACGTATACAGATGGAGTCTGTTCGCAGGCTGTCGAAAGATGAGAGAAAGTTACAAAGAGAAACGCTCAAGAACCAACAGGAGAAAGTAAACTTTCACCTTCGGCCAATGCCTTCGTATCCCCGCAATCGAAGGTTTGGAAAGGCATAATTTTCGAAATGCTTTAATAGACATGACAGTTTATTTCCGTTTGGGACATCCATAAGTACAATTTTGAAATACAAATCTTGAAGCAAGACCAGAACCCTGCGTGTACCATAGCGCCAATAACCAACATTGTGAACGTCAAAAAACAACACACTTGTTCAAGCTGTTCAAACTTTTGAGAACTGACGCTTTCACTAGGAGCCATTTCACCTTTCACAATCAGCGGATACCTTAACATGGACGCCAACAAGCGCTTTGAATAGTTCAATTGTTTAATCTAGCAGTTTATTCTATTTAAAATCACCTTCAAAGTTCACATTAACATTGCATTAGCAACAAACTCAAAATTTTTCAATCCAAATTTTCAAGCAATACCAGAACCCAAATAAATGCATGCATGATGCCACTAGCTACCAGCAGCATCACCAACATTGCAAATACCAACTTGATCGAATCAAATTTCAACAATCCCGGAACCTCCGAGTCAATCTTGAGATTGACACCCGAAGTTGAATGATAATCATTGAACAAATGAACGTTGACGTTCCTCCATTTTGTATACTTGAACATTGGATGCTCTGCCATATTGGACTGGTTGTATCCGGGTGTTTTCAGAATCTGGCTATGCGCATATTCAACCATGTGCTCACACCACAGCATTGTTTCGCTTGCTCTAAACAACCGATACCACCGATCGAAAAAACCTGATTCTGACAGTTGAAACGTTCGTTTCCACATTATTCTTGAAAAGGCATTTCGTAAAACTTGAATGGGTGTAACTATAGTGTCCAAGTATAGCCGTTGCCCCATCAAAGTCGACTTACCAATACTATAACTTCTACTCATGGTTACAAAGTCATCCACTTCAAAAGATCGTCCTATGATTACAAAATCACTAGTAATTTTTTCAGTCACGGGTTCAACTAGTGGCATGCTTTGTGCATTTTTGGTACTGTACTCCTGATTCGTAATGACTTCCACCCCTGACTTGATAAAGACAACCTTAGCCATAAACGCTTGTAGTTCAGCAGTGGTGATTTCGCCCAGTGTCCCGTTTTTGTTCACAATAAATCCCAACTGACGATGTACTAATGAATCAAGATTATAATGACCGCTACTGTTTACACGCCGAATTTTCGATGCTGATACCACCATCGATTCGTATTCCGTTAAACCTCTGATGCCTTGAGGAACGACTGGAACCGAAGGTGAAGCCAAACACGAAGTAACCGCTCCTTGATATGCTCCGCTCACAACAATCGTCATCAGCGCCCAAAATCCAAGCAGCATTTTGAACGGCGTCCACGTATCCAGCGTGTTTCCGGGGTCCTGACTTTGACCGACCAGCAACGATCCAAACGTCAGAACACCTCGAAGACTTCGGTTGAACTGAGGCCACTGGCGTCCTTTGATACGGCCGAAGCAAATGTAGGCGCCCGTCAAAATCAGCAAGGCCGTGCCAATGCAGATCCAACTGCCGAGGTCATAAGGTGTCCAAAAAGAATTGGCTGAAGCTCTGCCAATTTCATGAAGAAGAGCGTAAGAAACGACAAACGACGTGAACGCCACTGGAACAGGTTCGAGTGTATATTGGTACCTTTCAGCTTGATACAGGTCCCATTTAGCGTACACGTTAACTGTAGCCGACGTCACTGCAGTGTCTATACCCTCTAGAGCTTGATCATACTCTGAGATTAAAGTGGCGTTGAGACTGTTTTGAATGGTTTTCAAGAGACATGTTCCCGGCGGGGAAGAAATTTCGCAAGGGCCTTCCCACAGTTGTTCGAACCGCAATATCATTACATCTCCGTGAATGTTCGTGTGACCCTCCGTATGAAGCTCTGTCACCGTTGCAACGTTGAAGTTATTGGGATTCAGTTGAGTGCACATCTCACGATTTCCGTTGATTTCAGGAGCATAGCGAGCCAAAATGTTGGCATTGAGCTTGAGGTCAGAAACGATGATTACCGAACGTGTATCATACCAGTGATACAAGAGATCTTCACAACCTTTTTTGACATCCGTCATGGTTTTGTATGCTCCAGGGATAACTAGGAAATTGGGCGACCTCATTCTCCATTTTATCCTGTACGGCATGTTGACGTATTCAACAAGATTCATCAGTGTCGATTCTGTTCCGGAGAATAAAACTTGCGTAACACATCGCGGAAACCGCTGATTGGCTCCTTTAGTTTCTAGAAGCAACAACGAGGATATTCTGGTTTTCAGCGTTTGTCCAATAGCTGTGTTGTACGTTGTGACTGTAACGGGCATTGGAAAGGTATTTGGTTCTTGGTTTACCTCATCCATGAACAACGTTTGAACAGCCGGTTGATCCGAATTTGTTTTATTTGACGCCGTTTCTGTGATTGTGAGCAGATTCAAATAGCAGCTTCGGAAGATTTCACTACCAAAGAAATCATTATGTATTCCATGTAATTCCTCAACCGTAATTTGGGAATCGACGGACACAACAAGGATGGCGAAGAATAAAATCCGGTTACCCATGATGGTACACAGCGATCACGAGAAATAACGATCATGAACTCGATTCTCGAATCGTAGTTTGTAGTTACCTCGCTCGTAGCTTTATAGCTTTGACTGACAAGCGGGTATCTTGGGCGAATATCACTTTTGGAAGCAACCAACTAGAACTTTTGGAAAGTCGGACGCTGTTGAACACGTAAAAAGCATGAAGTAGTTTGAAGATAATCTCTCGTTCAGGATATAATTTCTAGCTTCTTGCTATCAAACTGCATGAAAGCTGAAGATAGGTGCTCGACATACTTGACACTCGGAAACCACAGGTGTGGAAGAGTTCTAAGACACTTCTTACCCAACTGTAGAGATTAATCAATCGTTTTTGCAGTTGTTGCAATAAAACATAAATTCACTCATATTTTAATTTCATCAGGCGTTGCTGAGTGTAACTTTGAATTAAATATGTTGTTTATTCGTCTGGGGTTGGAAACATGAGAAGTGCAAACAATAACGTTATCATAACATTGGCCTGAGTTTCCAGTAGATCGCCATTTATGAAGCCAAGTACTTTTTTTCTTAAATTCTTAAAATTTTAATCGTCATAATTCAACGTTGATGTATTCCATACTTATTGAGCTTTCGGCTGAAATTAATTACATTGCTTTTGCCACCTTGCTTCTCTACATGGACTTGTAAAAATGCTCACACATGAACGCGTCAACAATTTTTGAAATGTTCTCCTGCTCAGTAGCGGCACTCTCGAACTTCCAATAAGAGAATGCCAGGTTGCTGGGCTGCAATATTTCTTCGGTCACCGATGATTGCTTAATACGGTGTGAATCATTGAAGTGTTCCGAGCTGAAACACTCGATTGTCCATGCTGAATGAGCCACAAAACTGGTTACGCTTTTTGAGCTTTTGAAAGCTGACAGCTTCGCGGTTAACAGCGAGTTTCAAATTAGAAAAATAATAGTCAACTTCATTGAAGATCGCCAAGTTGATCATTACGTTTAACATCATGAAGCTTTTCTGTTTCTGTGAAAGATAAATTTTCAATACGTCTGAGGCAGTATACGATGGAGTCTAGTATTTCCGAATGGCAACCCGGAATCCAACTTCAAGAACCATTGGCACTTCTCACAATCTTGGCAGTCCTCCCGACAAACTTCACCCCTGTTCCGGTCATCACTCAATATGTCGAATCGATCGACCTTGCAACTGTTCCTGTGCCTCACATACACCTTCAGCCTGAAATATTTAGTCTCAATGAAAAATGGGATCGGCACCTCTCGTACGATCATCGAGGGAAATTAACCGGAAATTCACAAAATTTTCAGTGTTCTGGGCGGAGACTTCGATCAATGCTACTGATCTATGGTTTGGGAGGTGGTGTGATGGAGGATGACTCCAATGACAGAGTAAAACGTTGCTACAACATTACTTTCCTGTCACGAAACGATCGAAACCAATGCACAACCATTGTGCCATTTTCCCATCCGAATCCCTTTAAATACCATGAATATCTTTTTGGTCCTGCAGCCGTCGTATTGCTCCAAGAACATGACAAATTTGCAGCGCTGGACTCCGGGTTGAAATGGAGTCCGAAATCAGCTAAATCATTCTTACAAGACTTTTATGAGGAAAAATTTCAACCAATGATTTTCCTAATGGAATATTTGAAGGGTACGTCCAGTGTTATTCAAGGTCATGCAATTTGTCTTGCGTGTTTCGACAACACCAGGTATTATTGGGTGACCGAAAAGGACTTTTACTACAACAGCACTCGTAGCTTTCCTCTCGAGCGTAAGCTTAAAACTTTCAAGCTTGAATCAATCGGATTTGGGTGTCAGGATCCATTTAATTGCTGGGACACAATCGTCGCAACGGTCACAGCGGTATCTAACGGCGGTGTTAACTTACGCTGGGGACATGAGCCGGGTCTGAACTACATCGAAGAGTTGTTTTGCAAAGACTACGAGCAGTTTGGACAGCAAAAATTAATTTCCAACTTCTCACAAGTACACAAGCAGATGATGTTAACGCTATCTGTGATTGCAAACACGTCCGACAGACACTGCATTCCTAGTACCGCTGCATCACAAGTAATATGGCCATTTGATCAACATTACAACGAGAGAAAGCATCGCATAACAGTATACAGAAGCCCGGAAACATTCCAAGACGCTTTTGTATTCATCACCGATCAGAACGTTACTTCAAACAAGAGCGCTGCTGCATTATACTTGAATGGCTTCGACTTTTATAGTTGGATTGCAATATTTGCCGCTGCAATTCTCAGCTGCGCTGTTCTCGCAGCTCTCGTAAAGCAGGATAATTCATGGGGACTGAACTTTACGCGGGCATTATGAGATATCTCGGAGCTTTTTTCTTCGATCAATGTCCTTCAGCGTTGCCCTTCAGCGACTCTCTCGTTAATTCAAGACGGGCCGTCATATTATTTATCGTGGTGCCTTGGATGATGGCGATGCTAGTCCTTTCGAACGGGTTCAGGGGAGTCCTCAAGTCCAACTTCGCCAACAAGTTTGACTTTCACACTGAACTTGACCGCTGGCAACTTTACCAACAAAACAATTTCAGTTTGTTCGAGTTCCGCACGGAGTGCGCCAACAGAACAGGGAGGATGGAAGCAATCGTCGATGAACGTTGGATCTGGTGGATTGTTAACGGAAGGCCAAAAGAACTTCAATGCTTCAAGAGTGAATTTTCAAAGATTAAGGTTGCTGGTTCAAAATCTAGATCCGAGCGTTCGCCGTATACGGAATCGCGGTTTCATGATTGGGTTCAGAAGGTTATGGATGCAACCCACTTCATTTTACCCAACAGTGACTTCAGTAAGAAACATCTCAAATTTACCCGGAAGCTGGTCAACATGCACCATGAGACGCAGCACATTTGTTCACAAGATCTCGCCGAATATTTGGGGCCCAAATACCATCACAGCGTTGATGCATGGTATAACTATACAATGACTGGGCCTGCAAACTGGAATCTGACCTTTATGTTTCCATTGATGAGCAAATCCTGCGATGGCGGAAACTATACGACTAGACGTGGCTTCATCAGAAACGCTGACGTTAACCAAGTATTTTGGATGACTAGAACTCACAAATCAGCTTTTGTTGTGCGGAAGGAAGAATTTCCATGGTACTGGAACTTGTTCAAAGCTGCTATGACTGCCGAAGGATCAACGGTCAAGTATGCACATACTGGAGGTTCGGATGTCACAAAAAGGGGCAAAAACGCCATCTATGAACGAAATGATTCGCCGTTCTATATCTTTGTCAAGGACAGATATTTCGAACCAACCCAATGGTTTCTGAAGAGACTTGTTGGGATACAAGAATCGGGCATCTTCAACCTGTGGTACAAATGGAACATGATTCTGAGACCGCCGAGGTATGAGCCGCTAAAAGATGAAATTTCTGAGGTTCATGACGAAGTGAGAGCCCTGAAGCTTGAAGATCCTGGAATCGCGTTTCTGTTTTACGTTGTGTCGGTTTTGATTGCAATTGGTTGTGTTGTATTCTTCTTCGAGAATATCTGGTATTTGCTTTTTGGCAAGTAATCTACCCAAAGAATTAGCAAATTAGAATGACACATACAAAGCAATTGCTTGGAGAAATTAATCAGCAAGGAATCCTTTACTTTTAAATGTGCTTTAATTTCCTGTTGATGTCAAATTTCATCGAATTTGTTGAATCTGTTATGTACTAATAGAACAAAATTTAATTGAATTAAAAATCATGGCAACTTCAATCAAAACCTTGTTGAATCGAAACATCACCCAGTAACTTGCATAAATCATAGCCCCGAGTCCCACCAGCATCGCCAACAGTGCAAATACCAACTTGATCGAATCAAACTTCAGCAATCCGTGAACCTCTTAGTCCACCTTCAAGTTGACACACGTCGTCGTATGATAATCATTGAACAAATGCACCATAAAATTACGACGTTTTGTGAACTTGAACAAATGATGTTCTGCCATGTTGGACTCATTATATCCCGGCGTCTTTAGGCTTTCGTCAAGAGCATACGCGACCAAACTTCTACCGTATTCTGCAGTATCTTTTGCTGTGGCCCATTTATGCCACCGGTTGAAAATCCCAAATTCGGCCTACTGCAAAGTCCTTCTCTAAAGTATGTCCGAGAATACATTCTTCAAAATATGAACAGGAAAAACAATAGTAACCAAATTGAGATCTTGTCCCATCGCAACTGATTTTGTAATACCAGAACTTCGAGTCGAGATTAGAAAATCATCCACTTGGTCGGAAAGTCCAACAAGTACGAAATCCTTCCCCAGGCTTTCAACGCCAACTTTGGCTGACGGCATTAGCGGTGTAAGGTTTGGGTACTCCTGGCTCAGTGAGAGTTTGTGGTTTGACAGGACGAAGCCAACCTTCGATCCAAAAGCTTCGAGTTGTGATGTGGTAATTTCTCCCAATATTCTCAGCTACAATCGTGTCGATCAACAAGTGCAACGGCGAATAAATAGTTTCCTCGCCCGTGGAAGTGTTTACACCATAAACTTTCGATGTTGTTACCACATTAGATTCGTACTCGGTCAAACCTCGGATGCCTTCGGGAACGACTGGGACCGACGGTGACGCCAAGCATGAAGTCACAACTCCTTGATATGCTCCACTCAGAACAATCGCCATTAGCGTCCAGAATCCGAGCAGCAGTTTGAATGGCGTCCATGAATTCAGCTTGTTTCCGGTATCCTGACTTTGACCTACCAAAAACGACCCAAACGTCACAAAGCCTCGAAGATTTCTACTAGTTCGAGGCCATTGTTGTCCCTTGTAACGGTAGAAGAAAATGTAGACTCCTGTTAAAGTCAGCACGGCTAAACACAGGCAGATCCAACTGGCCATGTCGTAAGGCGTCCAAAACGAGTTAGCGGAAGGTCTTCCGGTTTCATGAACGAGAACGTAAACAATTCTTTTCGTCGTAAACGCAGCTGGTATTAGTTCCAGTGGATAATTATAAGCCTTCGTCTGCAAGTATGTCCAGTTAACGTATTTGTTGACCAGAACAGACGTTCCCGCCTTTTGACTTCCTCGAATAGATGCATGTTGTGGGTATAAAGTGGCATTGAGGCTCTTCTTTATTTCTTGCATGAGACAGTACCCAGGCGCCTTTATCCCATTCGCACAAGTTTCTTCAAGTTTTTCGTGTAGCATCCAAATTCCCTCTCCTTGGAGGTCTCTATGACCTGCTGTATGAAGTTCCGCCAATGCTCCGAAAGTTATCAGGGCTCAGATTGACCAACATCTCTCTAATTCCTTTAATTTCTGGACTGTAGCGTGCCAAAATGCTGATATTTCGTTCGAGGACAGACAAAATTAATACCGAACGAGTCAGATACCAGTGATTGAAGAGGTTGCTAGCGTCCACGGAAACATCGTTCGTCGATGCGTACGTTCCAAGTATGACGACATGGGTTGGCATCCGCACTTCCATCTTTAGAATGGCTGGAAGTTTGGTTATGTATTCTCCGTATATTTTCCCCGTCCACTTTTTGTTGGAGAATAAAAATAGTGTGGTGCATCGCGCGAAACGTTGATTCGCTCCTTCGATTTCGAGGCGGACAAATGTGAGGCCACGTGAGAGTCACGAGAAGGCATTCGGTCTCCACCAGCGAAATAAATAGTATCGTCGAAGGACGTAATCGTAATCGTAACAGGCATCGGGAATGCAATTGGCTCTTGGTTCACAACATCCATGAAGTTCGTTTGAACAGTTGGTAAGTCTAAAACTATTCCATTCGATGCGTTACTTTTGATTGAAGTCAGAGCCAAGTAGCAGCTTTTGAAAATTTCACTCGTAAACAGATCATTATCTCTTCCAAGTAATTGCTTCACTGCAATATGGGATACTGCATATGCAGCTGAAACCACGATAAAGAAGATGAGCAACTCCATTTTGGTAACAAAGCAAACGAGCAGCTATGACTGACGGTATCGTGTATTGTTCCGTGACATCGTCAACTAGAACACTGCAACTTCAAGCCACAACTGTCAACAGCCCGTCAATCGCATACTTGAAGTCCAGCCGAATACGTTTCAACTGGCAAGAAAGTCCTCTGTGAGAGCCGATTCGAACAGTTGATTGAGCTAAGCTTTCTCACTTGTCTCGAATCGTTTTGGCTATGAAATTTCATGAAACTGCAACACGTAAACGCCCATGGATCGATTCTTTCTTCTGGCTGGCCCGATCGAGTCAATCTATTGCTCCAAACGCACTCCCATCGCAACATTTGGAATTGGCGTCACCTTATCTCCCGCGAGAGCTCCTGCGGCACATACCGTGGCATTTCCTCCAACTGTGGCATCTCTCGCAGCCCATAATCCACTTACGTTTCTAGCGAGCCCATTCCTTTTTGTCGTTTTTCCTATTTTCACATTCCGAGACCCGCCCCCGGACTGCATATTGCTTTCAATTTCTACAATCATGGAAATCTGAATAGATTATGACGTTAAAAATCTAATTTTATAATTTGCCTTGTGATATACTGAATCGAGAATATGCTAGGAGTAGATTGAACAACCAATTGCGCGATTAACACAATGACCGATAACAATTAAAAATAGAGTAGGTGCTGCTTCAACTTGCATACCATTTTTTCCAGTGGTTGTAGTTACATTAACAATAACGTCAATGACATCTTCATTTTCAGTGGCCGTAGGTGTGATAGATACTACAAAGATGTGAATGTAAACTGTTTGCAATAACGAACCGTTGAGCCGAGGGCGTGCAGCAGGTGCACACGTTGAAGTATCTGCCGTTCCGGAAGCAAATCCATCGGAGGCAGAGTCCGACCTCAACTAAAAACTCACGAACTAGTACTTCAACCATCTAAACCTCAAGTGACAAAGCAAAAATTCACATTGACTCAAAACCTTTTCTAAAAAAATAAGTTTACAATTCAACATTACCTGTCTATGAGTAGTCATAATTTGAAATGATAAAACGCATTCTCTATGTGCTGCACGTGGTTCGTTGGTAATGGAATACTTCGTCATTACACAGATGTTTGCCAGCTGGGAATGTTGACCAGAGTCAACAAAAAACAGGTGCTCTGTAGAATGCCTCACCTAAAGACAAGTATTCTGCAAGTTTGTATAAAAAATGAAGTATTATCTTGAATCAAAGATCTTCGTCTCCACCTGCAGAGAAGCATTCATGTTTGCTGCGACGAGACGGATAGCTCCCGAACCGAAAAAAACGATAACAACTGCGAATGCAGTAAGAGCAAAATGAGGTACTTATACTTTGTCATGTGTATAAATGTACTGTTCTAGTTGAGTCGATGTTTCCGTAAGCACCTTTGGCTTGGAATTTCCACAAGATCTTCGTATGATCGGACCGAATACGGTTAGTGTTTTCCATTGTGATTGTTTTTTGAATGGTGAGTTTCGTGCCAACGAGTTATTCCCAAAACACAATATTTGTGGCAGGTTTACGTCTATAAGGTCTGCTTGGGAGAAACTGATTCGCAATATTGGAGATTCAAAAGATTTGAGTGGTTTTGTACTCCGAGTCATGTTCGTGGAAAGCCAAGATGTTTTCACCATTACACTGCCAAATTGAAAGCCCGGCAGTCGTTTACCACAATACACGAGTACTGGCGAGTTTGCAGATCAATGAAGAGACCAGATCCTTGGAAACCGTATCTCGTGGTGGTTCTGTATAACGGTATTCCGAATCAATGTACAAGTAATCACACCCTTTACACCGGTCCTTCGTGAAAAGGTTTTGTGGCTAGATGCGTGTGGCAAACTAGCCAACCTTCAACGCGCAGATGATTATTTAACAAAATCTAAAGTTACGGAGTAAAGTAGTCTTCGTGCGTTAAATACGTCAATACACAACAATTATTGCTACGATACTCTAGGTTCAACTGCCAAAGACATGGAAGACCAGGGCGACCCCAATGGCAACTTACATTTCAAAACTGACACTCAAAAAAACAAGAAAAACAAACGATGGACGTAAGCCCGACCCGTTTGAGGGAGTACATTCAAAAACAATTTAAAACTGGGACTGCTCAAGCAAGACTGCAAAGAGGAGATGTCAACAATACTGTGTTTTATTGCGCATTACTTCAATACTTAAAGAACAATCGTCAACGCCAGAGAACATTTAGCTTTGAAGTACGCAGCAGTTGTATGAACGCAAAAGGAATAAGCCGTGTTACCCTTTGGAGCTCTGTGTGATCATAGAGTTGTGACTGTGGTGCCGAACTGACCCTAATATGATCATGGAAGTAGCCACGGAACCTAAAGTTCCTTTCGTTCAAAGCCACCCTTGAATCTTGCAGCTTTCAGCGGATCCGTACAAAAAGTCGATTATTTGGATCTTTGCTACGACACATATTCCGCTTAGTCAAGAGGCAATATCAAAAAAGACATTGGTGAGCAAATGCAAGTGACATTCCTTCCTCTGTTTTTTCAGCCCCAGCGTTTAGCAGTAACGTACTGTTCAGACACCCATTTTGGGAGCGAAGACCAATAGCGCGTGTCGCCACGATGTGCGACGAAAGCCGCAGTCTCACCGACGTTTCTTTGATTTGCTAATTCAAGTTCTACCCAATTTCAACACCAAAAAACAGTTTTGTTCACTGACAGAGATAAAACGATTGGAGAAGCATTAAGTAACGAACTACAACAAACCCGGCAGCTGGATTGTTTCAAACATTTGCTTGACGTGAGTTTTTTTTATTCACATACAAAATCAATGCGTTCCATTTCAAGATTATGATTCTGCATTGGACATGCTAGGCATTCACAACCATTCATTTATACACACAATAGCAATTCCGGGACTAACATTGCACGCGTCATAAACGCTCGCAACTGTGGGTTTGCTCACATGAAAGCTCTACTATTAGATGTGAAGTATTGTATTGTATTGTATATGGAGGGGAGAGATGGTTACCGAAGAACCATCTGCTCTGTAATTAGACTTCAAAGTCCAT
>JAQGBJ010003280.1:0-13193 GCA_034698345.1 Sphaeridia pumilis
AAATTTGGAAAAACTCTCCCTTACAACAATAATTTTTTAAAACAAACAGAATTCAAAAACACGACCAAACAATAACATTCCTCGCTCCTGCCATTTGTTTTTCCCTACTCCTGCTGATTTTTCGCCCGCAAGGAAGTTTACCACAGGACCAGTCCGTCAATATCGCCCAGCTCTTCTTGCTTTTTTCAGAAGTGTTTCCCTGCCACTCCTCCAGCACAATTCTATTCAAGCGGTTTCCTTCACATCAAGTATAGGCGACCCCTATCTACCGTCCACTAAACATTGCTTGTTGAAGTATCAGACATAGAAAACGCTATTCCAAAACACTGCAGAAACGTTTTCTTCTAATACTGATTGCAGTCTATTCTTTCTTCTACAATGCTAGCAATCAGCTCTGATCCTTCAATCTGGCGGCTACTACAGCTTCTTGGAAGTTCTGCTTCTAGCTAACGAAACTTGAGCCTGTAGATCACGTCGATATCTTCTTGCCGATAAATGTTTCCGACTTCCGTTGTGTTGATGGTCGATAGACGATTCATGATCTCGTTTCATAAATTCTGCTGCATCATCAACGACAGACTGCAAGACATAAAAACATTCCGTATTAGACTCCATTTAGCTCTGAAATGTCAATTCATATTCATAAGCTAATTAACCATTAGCACTCTCTGCAGTCTTGACATTCTCAGTGAGATCCAACGTTTTCCATAATAGCTTCAGGTATGTCTAGCATACTGGGTTGCAGTTTTTAGATTCAGCCGTTTACACGTCGTCATCGCTTCGGACCTGCGGACATTCATATAATATAATTCAACTCGGTTACTTCATCAATTATCCCCTGTTCAACCACCCATGATTCCATCTCCAGCATTTTTACTTCATCCCATTTAATTTCACACTACTCTGCAAATTCGACCGCCAAACTCTTCTCTCAATCAAGTCTTTTGAATCTTTTGCCCTCTGCAATTGCCTAAAGCTTATTGACGCTCCCAGCGAACTGTATCCTCTCATGTAGTAAACAACTCACTCAACAGGACATTAACTAAACGCGTTGGCAATGTCTACCTACAAAAACCAATAGTAGAATAGAGCTTTTAGCTTACATACCTTCTCTGAAAGCCACAACAGGCTCGAATGTGTATTTAAAGACACTTTTTCCCTACATGATGTTGATTCTCCTACTTTTGTCTTGTTGTGTATATCCAAACAACATAAACTACAA
Organism: Sphaeridia pumilis; assembly: GCA_034698345.1. Classification (NCBI taxonomy): domain Eukaryota; kingdom Metazoa; phylum Arthropoda; class Collembola; order Symphypleona; family Sminthurididae; genus Sphaeridia; species Sphaeridia pumilis. Next base: position 1,223 of record JAQGBJ010003280.1, read on the forward strand.
ACTATAGATACATAACATAGTTGAAGAGCTACTGGTGACTGACTCTATTCTCACAAAGATGCGTTTAACTCCATTGCTTGCACTATCTACACCACAACCACCATAGATTTAGTGTTTCAAGCCTTTGCTTTACAGTGATAGATTCATCTCTGCTCCTGACTGACTATTCTCGTTCTAGTAAACAGCAGTTCTAGAATCACTGGTTCTACACTCGCGAATACTGTCTACTTTAGAGACTCGTCTAGTTCCTACTAGTAATTCCTAGCATAGTTCATAGTTAGACTCGTAATTACGTATCCTTTGACGTACAATTTTCCCCTTGATTAACTAGCACACAAACGGTGTCAGCAGTATTTCTTGGTAATCAGTCGCTATTATGTTTCACTTTTGAGGATGTCGAAGTGTTGAACTTGTTCCACATAACTTTCAAAGTTGATTTGTCAAATGTGGTGGTGAGTCAGTCAATTGGTGAATCCGGAATCCGATCGCTAGAACAACTTCAAGCTTCTCGTCAAACCGAACCGAAGTGTCAAGTTCTTTCTGAAATGAAACAAAAAACATACGCCAGTTAGTATTCCACAACCACACGTTCAAAGTTTAATTAATTAACAATTAATTGTTGTGTTTTGAGTACCTGACGACAAATTTTCTCGTTTGATTCACGACTTGTTTACCTTTTTGATTTTCTTCGCTCCGGAAAAAGCGCGGAATTCAATTTCCACGTGCGTTGTGTTTGTTGTCGTTTTCTCATTTTGGTGAACTCGGGTGGTCGGTGCAGCGAAATTTTCCGGGAAGTTTGCAATTTTTGATTGTGATAAAAGTTCCAATTAAAACCTGGAAATACTAATGGAATTGGACAGTTGGAACACCAGTTTTCGTGGGCTAAATGGCACGTACTTCGTACACTAGTCTACTTCAGCTGCAAGATCGGTTGCAGGAAAATTACCGAGAAATTGGATTGGTGGTGAAGCTGGGATTGTTGGCATTGTCGTTTGTAAGTTGTAATTTCAAAACTGTTGAAAAACTTGCAAGAGTGCATGAATTCATTGCCGATTTTTGTGATTTTCAAGGTCGTTGGAATCGCTCTAGTCTGTACATCAGTTCCTTACCTGTTTCAACTAGAAGACCTGCAATGGGCACTGGACGAAGGAAGTCGCTGCTATTACGCCAACATCAAGAATGCGCAATTCGAAAACGTTTGCAGTTCCTACAAAGTGTGGATCGCTTGCGCTCTGATTGGGGTTGGAGTCGGGGCTTCTCATGCTATAATCAGCTTGATTGTGTTTATCATCAACTTCCGTTTTGCGACGGTAAGAACAAGAAACCGCATGACTGAAATGAGATATATGACTAATACATCAATCTATCGATATGAAGCACGCACGTGTTTATGACATGTTTGTTAGTTTTTACAGATGGGTGCAAAAATCACTCAAGATGAGACAAGAAAGTGGAAGTGTATTTTTTCGCCAAACAAGACAGCAATATCGTTAAAGTCCATACAAGTAGACTGACAGCTAAAAGTATCTTGAGTATTCCTTCCTTTAGTCGCCTTGAGCTACGAGTTTGTCCAAGGTCCCTTGACGCCATGTGGTCTAATGGCATTTGTTCATGTTAAGCGTAGTTCCGTTGTCATTACAAGTTTTGGTGGCTTTATATCTGGATCTTTGAGAAGGTCATTTAAGATGAGAACTTTTTATGCTGAGGCGTATCCAGTATGTATTTACTTTAATGTCAAACGATATCTAATTTGCAATCCTGTCAAGCTGCTGTGGCGTTAATCGAGCGTAGGAACTTATGGGCTTGTATCACGACGATGTTGAGAGTTTTCTAAGTGGCTTCTCAGATTACTTTGGGGTTTATGAGTGCTAGTTTGATAGTTTGATCTTATAAGGCTTGTCTTGTTAAGATGAATGTAATTTGGCAAATGTACTTGATGAATCTGTGTGATTTTTGCAACCTATGTGGGACTACAGACGGTTATGGAATAGTTTATGATGACATTTGTAGATGAGTTACTAATTGAATTTTTGATTCGTATTTTCAGAACCCTCCAAGAGAAGACTACGGCATCAAGTTCTACCTGTACAAAGATAGCTTTTTGATATTCTTAGCGTACCGTTTGTTAATGTTGTTACTCTTTGTAAACCTGTTGATTAATGTACAGTACTACAAGGCGGATGTGGACATTCCGGAAGAGATTGAGAATATCCAGTATTCTGCACATGTGTTCAAGATAGTCTGCGTGCTGGACATAGGACTGGCTTCCTTCACGCTATTTTTGTCAATTGTATGTAGGCTGATTAGGTACTGTTGCTTAACTGATTGATTTATATTACCTCTTTTTTGAAATAAGAGTTGTTATATTTTGTAATGAAGAGACATTGTAGGCGATACGTAGACAATGATTTATAGCTAATCTTCAATAGCAGGCCATTCAAAGACAGACGGTATGTCAATAGAATCTTCATCGTCATCAGCCATACTCGCTTCTGAGACAACAGTTCTTCCTGAGATTCTTCTAAAGCTAATTGTATTGATACCAAGCTCGACGATATGATTCCCAGCAGGACTTGTTTCGATGTAGGCCTGGAGATTCTCAACATCCGTCACTTGACAGAACCTGCACTCCAGTGCCTTCAGCTCCGAGTGGTTCTCAATCAGCCCTATGATGAAAGTCGAATCCAGTACCATTGCATCCATGATCCGATTTCCTTCAATGATCAACAACTTCAAACTCCGCATCTGTAACAGCCGCTGCTGCAAAGACTGAAGCTCTTCCGTCAGAATCGTATCACACTTAATCGACAAGCTTTCCAGGGTCAGCGGCAAGGTTCCAGTGTTCGAAACACTTCCAGGTCTCCGGCGTCTCCTCTCCGTCATGTCCAAAGAACAAGAAACATTGATCTGAAGTTCAGTTAAAAACTGGCATCCACTGTAGATCCTGCAATCGTGAACTTCAAACTGGTCCGTATTCCCCAGCCCGTGGTCTTCTAACGTGTACGTGACTTTGTGTTCAAAGTAGATTGACTGAAGTGGATTCGTGTTGCCGAAGATGAAGTCCATAACCACTTGCTGCTGGGATTCTGCATTTCCAATGCTCTTCAGAACTTTCAGCTCCGTTAGTCTCTTCTGGCAGTCTAGGACACTCTTGAGGCCTCTGGTATTCGCCCGGAACGTGAAACTTGTCAGCTGGATGTCTTGGGTCTGTGGCATGTAGTCGGCTTCAAACTGAGGCGCCAAGAAGATACCAGTTCGCTCTATTTCCAACGTCTCCAAATGCTCAGAATTCGCCAAAAGCCATGAATACAAAGTGGTTTCTTGATCAGGAATGTTTTCGTAGTCATTGTCTTCGCCGAGCGGCAAGTAACTGGTTCCTTGAGGCAGCGTCACTCTTTGCAAGTTCCGGAACTGGACGTTCTCCCTCAAGAACTTCAGCAAGTACAGTTCGTGTATCGTCAATACTCCGTTTCCCCGAAGTCTGACCTCTTCAATACCCACTTTGAGGGGCGGGATCAGGGACAAGAGATCAGGCTGGTAGGAGCAAAAGCCAAGGGTCCCAAAATGCAAGTTTCGAAGTTGCCGGCAATGAGATAGCACGTAAACAACGTTTTCAAAGAGAGTGTAACCGCTGAACTCAACAGTTGAAAGCGTCGAGGCGAAGCGGCTGCTGCGCTCGCGGAAGTCGATGAAGTTGACATTGTGGCACCATTCAAAACGGATTTGCTCAGCTCCTTCGAGGCTGTCGTTTTCGAGGTCTGAGGCGTCTTGAACAGTGTGGAGGATAACGAAGGCCATTTCTAGCTACGGCATTTTGAATTTTGATCTACTTCAAGGAATGCAAGTAATTAACAAAGGTTTTCATTGAAGAAACTTGACTGAAAATCTTGACTTTATTACCTTGAGCAAAGTCAGAGTATTGAATATCTACTACAGTTAGAAAGTTCAAAAAGTATTTAAAATCTACTGCCATGGAAATACATTTGAAATTTCTTGCGTACAGCACCACAATATTCTATGGTTTAAATCTTTGAAATCACGCATTTCCTGTAATATCACAGGATTTGGAACACAACATAAAAGTTTTGATTGAGCTAACAACAAAGTAGGTTAAAACTTTCCAAAATTTCTAATTTGTTTTCTTCCTCTTCTCCTGCTTACTATCCTTCTTACTTCCAAAAGCGAAGCCCAAAATGAGACCAAGTGTCTTCTTGACCATTAGCACAAGCAAAAGTAGAGCTCCAAACAACACTCCGTAAACGTCGAGAAGTCGATACTGGATCCAATGCTGATGGATGGTTAGCGGCTTCAAAGCTGCTAGGTCAGCTTCGTCGGTTCGAAGTACGTATTCGGTCCACCAAACGGCAGTGTTGACGGCAGTGTCTGGGCGGTCTTTGAATTGTCGTTGAACACGCTGCATATTCAGCTTGTACCTTAAAACACGAAAGTAGCATTAGTAGGCCAAAGGTTTATAAGAAATTAGACAGCTGACTGAAGGACTTACTTGGGATCTTTGATGACCTTGTGAAGCGCATCAGCAAAGTTTTCCCGCGTCAGCTTTGAAACATCCAGAGAAATCCCACGCTGAGTGCGCTGGACCCGCATGGCGTTGAAGTCTTGCTCAGCAAAGACTGGCATGACGACCATGGGAACGGCGTTCCACACTGCTTCGTGCATTCCAAGAAGTCCGCCGTGAGACACGAAAGCTTTAACTTTAGGATGAGCTGCAAAAACCAACAAAAAACCAATCAATCTACACTTCAATGATCAAAAGTACAATTAACGCCAAGGTCACATACATAAGACAGCCATTTGAGGCATCCACTTGGCAGTGTACACATTGGAAGACAAGTCCTTGGGCCGTTCTCCATCATACTTCCAGACAAACTTCATTTTGCTGTCTCTCATGACATCATGGAAGATCTTTTGGAACTCGATTGGGGCTTGGGCGACGTTGGCGGCACTTCCAAAACTGATGTAGATGAAGCCGTCGCTGCTGTTGATGAAGTCCTCCAGGTCCTGAAAGAAACAATTGATCAGTACCATAAACCGTGGCTACAGACTTCTGATATTTTGGATTCGGAACAAACCTTTGGTAACTTTTGCTTCGAATCCACACAGTACATTCCGGCAACGCTAACAAACATAGGCGGCAGACTCCTGGCAAGTTCTTCAGAAAAGTGGCTGTTTTGCAACACGAGACTTGATTGCTTCTCCAAGCTCTGAACCGATGGGATGTCCGGATCAATCTCGCTTCTGAAGATCTTGTCCAACTGTGGGTACATGGACCACACTTTGCCGTAGTACATTAGCCATGCCCACATGGTACTTTGTAGCCTCTCCCAAAGCGACATGGGGTATTGGAAAGAATGATGAAGTTCCGGAACAATGGACGATTCCACAACGACTCCCATAGCTTCCAAGGTCCAGAAGAAGGGATGAGAAGTTCCAAAAATGATCGTCTTCGCCTTGAACTTGTATGCCAAACCGTAGCCACATTCGTTCATCAGAGCGTCAATGACGACCAGGTCAAACTTGGCAGTGTTCATCCATTTCTTGGTTTCCGAGTCTTCGAGGAATTCTTTGCAGACTTTGAGTCCCATGGCTGGAAGTTGAGAGGCGAGGTCGGAAACAGCGTCGTAGCCGGATTCCAGGCGCAGCTTCAAAAAGTCGACTCCTTCAAAGTTCTTTTTAGCATCAGCTTTCCCTTTTTCAGGATAAAATTCGGTTATGTTTGCAGGCAAAGACCCGCCTTTGTACTTGAAGGGCTGAACGAAGGTTACTTGATGGCCTTTCTCAGCCAACTTTTCAACTAGCGGCCATACTGCTATTCTATGACTGTAAGTCGATAGACCGAAAAAGAATAGAATGTTAGCACCGGAAGTACAATTAATTGCTGCTATCAGCAAAACTAGCGTTAAAGGTTTAAGCAACATTTTGAAAGATCTAGTGACACGTGCGCTAACCGCAATAACACTGCGCCGGGTCAGCTGATGGTTGATGAGAGGATTGAATTCTGTCTGACTGTGAAGTTGTTCAAACACTACCTGAACCAGACTAAGCTGCTGAAACTCTGTCCTGAATGCTATATCTTGTGGCTTAACAATATCTAACTATCTCTTCTTTTCCTCTTTGAATCTCTTTGAATCTCAAAGTCAAACTCAGTCAGATGAAGCTCCAGAGCAAAGCGTTGGTAGAGGGAAGAGCGATTCAATTCATCGCTTCGGACACGCTCACACGCAAATGTAATGTCCAACAGCATTCTCTAAACAGTGTTGCGTGACCATAGTGGATAATAAAAGGGCTACTTTGTGTAATGAGTCAAAAGTAAATTTCTGAAACTGTTCAATTGTCAAGATACATGGATAAAAACAACTTACAAACAAGTTGAATGAAAAAGGAAAACTTACACTAATCTAAAGTACTTTCTAGACACTAGAAGATGTTTAATGGTTCTAATTCTACTGAATCAAGGTCGTTTGTCATCTTTTCACACATCAACTCAATAAAAAATCCAGCAGAATGGTTAGTTGGGCTACACAAAAAGAACAGACACGTTTTAGAATTCCATACTATATAAAATCGAAGAGAAAATAGGATTCTGTTTCGCTTACTCTTCAAAACTTCACAAGAAGAAACTGAAAATAGTTTCTCTTTTCAAATACTCCAACGCGGTGCATTTAGGAGGAAATTCCGACGGGAAGATGTCCCAGGTATGAGCAACCATGGCCTGAGCGATTGGGAGGAAGGAACTTTTCTTAACTTCCAAAGCCTTGGCGACTTGGTCGCTGGTTCGGTATTGATCCTCTTCATGGGCCTGTAGACCACAAACAGAAATTGAAACTATTCTTTCCATTTCCATGCATGGCACACTAAGCGCCTTGATCCCAGAATCTAGACATTCGCCCCAAATCACATACCTGACAAGCAATGTAGATTCCAATTGTAGCGAGCAAACTTGGCTTCACAATATCTCTCCTCAACTTTTTTATAGCACGAGCTACGTGAATAGCAGTCCACTCAACTCCTGAGTTCAAACTCAACTTCATACAAAACACCGGAACGATATCCTCGGGCTTCAGATATCTCAAATCCATGTTCAGAGCCCGCATGATGTCGAACTGGACGCTTAGGTTGACTTTTAGCGGGTGTTGCTTACAAATCTTGATGACTTCAAGTTGCAATTCCACATTTTCAGTCTTCCTCGATGCAAGGTACATAGCAGAAGCCGCCATGTGGAGGGTAATAAACGCTTTCTCAGGTTCGTTTTCATGGAGGTACTTCATGTAAGCCTAATTGCAATAAGACACAATGAATTAGTCACTTATGAACTACTTTTCCTCGTATCAAGACAATGGCCAGTTTAACTTACATCAACAATTCTCATTCCCTCCTTCCGAAGAACAGGATTCTTGGCTCGCCGACTGATGTCTTTCATCAGGTTCATGCATTGTCTTTGAGAACCTCCGGTCGCACTTTGCTGGAAATTTCCTTCCGTTCCTGGTACCAGCCTATCAAGAAATAAGTCGTTAAACAACCAGGAACAAGGGAATTGAGTGATATTTACACTGAACTTAACTTACACAGCACGCCAGCGCTCACCATCATCCGTAGGTTGTGGGGCATCTTCATGAAACTTATTGGAGTCCAGTCCCAATTCCTCCCGGTGTGCTTGAGGCCTACAAATAACAATCGGTTAGGTTATGCGCTTGTGAATTAATCAATCAAGAATCTTCAACAACTTTTCTTTGAACTTACAGTAAAGCTACTTCTCGACAACACACGCTGCAACACCGCTGTTGGCTGTTGTTGTCTTCCAAAACTCGAGCATCAGGATGATCAGGGCACTTGAAATCCATTTCGGCAAGTAACCAACGTGTTTCAAGAATACAGCAATAAATACAACTATATAGAATTTACAAATTTTTGATGACCCTTAGCAAAACTTTTCACTCTGAACTCCACGACTTCACGACCGAAGAATGTCAACAATTTCTGTTTAAAAGCGAGTTGGAACGGGTCATGAAGAAAAACAAAACAACAAGAAAATTCACGTTTGAAAGCTCTGTGCACAAGCTCTGTAATAAAAACAACATTCGCCCTGCACCATTAGAAGGAAAGCAAAAGTGAGCCGGAAGAGTGGCTGGCGTTTCGTACGGACATCTTTTCTACGGACGATTGTCAAAGAGTCATAGAGTGAACACGAAGAGTTTTTACTCGATGACTACTGCAAAATTGAACAAGAGCATGGCGGGAATGAGAAAACCAAAACAAACAGATTTTATGCGGCTGTTGACTATAATTTATAGCGTTGTGTGTCATTATGAATAAGCGTTTTGACGCTTCTCTCTTGTGAGATGAGTATAAACGATGCATAATTTATAGATTAAGTGTGCTAGATAATGGTGAAATCGTGTTTATCTCTCCTACCAGAATGTTGACGTTTAGTCATGCTATCGTATAGATTGCAGTGCGATATTTTATGGCCAGGCGGAACTGTTGCTGTTGCTCTCATTGTTATGTTTGTGTGTTTGTTGAAGGTTGCGATAAACGGCGTATGGATTTTTTGAGGAAATGAGTTTGACATCCAAGAGCTTTTGTGATGACAAAATAAATACTGCATTGTATTTTACAAGGTGGGCCCTCAATTCAAAGCAACAAGTTGGAGAGCCACTCATGTGATCCATCCATTGGATATTCTCAAGTATATCAAGTACACGTCGTTTGAAGTCATTTTGTAATTTGCTGGAATGAATGTTTTAGATGAACGACGCTGTTTTGACTGACTCGTTACTTGGAAACGCTGGAGAGCCATCATATTCAATTCGTTCATCGTCGACCGACCTCCCAGTCGGTCTTTCGAACAGCTTGAGAATGGGGCATTTCAAGCTTGTCGTATGGAAGAACTACCTTACCTTATTTCGACAGGGGAAGACGTGGCTGTTGTGGGTAAGGTTACGAAAACAGTTGTTGTGGAAACATGGATTTCGAAATCGAATATAAAATTGAAGTTTTTGTTGTGGGTTGCAGAGATTGTTGACACCCATACTGTACCTGGCGATACTAGCGTACCTTTCAACGCTGGACATTGGAAAAGTCACAAGATACCCGAGAGAAGATGTTCCAGCAGCAAGTCCCGTACAAATCATCCAATCAGCGCTAGCGGATGTCACGATCCATGTGGTTCCGGACAACCAGTTTGTGAAGGACTTTACAAGTCGGTTGGACTCGAGATTTGGAGATATATATGGGAAAAGCTTGGGGTTTGAGTTTTATGCGACCAAGGAGGACTTGCAGAAGAAGTATGATGATGACAGCACCAAAGTCCACATCGCTTTATACTTGCCAAACAGTCTTTCAGCTGGCTTTAATTATACAATCAACTTGAACCCGGATGATACATGGACACCGCAGCTGGGAGAGAAAAAGGCTGGATTGGAAACATGCAGAAGAGAGACTTCATGCCCGGCTGACAACTATTACCAATCCATGTTTTTAAGTGTGCAACAACTGGTTGATGACGCTTTGAAGAGCTTGGAGCCAAATGGCGGGAAGAAGTTGAATGTGGTTATGCAGAACTATCCGAAGGATCCGTATTGTCAAGGTGAGTTAATCACAAGGGATTGCCTTGCCACGCATCTAATAGTTGAAAGATCTTTAATGGCGTTTGATCGATTCTAGGTTGGGCTCAGCAACTGAGACTTCATATCCCTTTGCTGGCTGTCATACCGTTTGCTCAGGTGGTATCCAACATTCTGCAGCGCATCGTCGAAGAGAAAAAGAACAAGTCGAAAGATGGGCTGAGGATCGTGGGCGTTTCTGATTTATCGTACTGGTACGGACGTCTCCAAAGCGAACTATTTGTAATGATCTTCATGAAATCCGCAAATCTTGATGTATATATGTTCTTTGTAGGTTACCTTGGATGGCTTTGTTCATGATCGAAACACTGGTGGTTTCAGTCTTGTATACGATAGCGTTCGGAGTTTTCCACATTATTCCGACAGCTTCACCAGCTTTGATCTTTGTGGTTACCTTCCTGTTTGGAGTTTCATGTATCACTATGTCGTTCCTGCTGTCTGCCTTTTTCCAGGAGCCCAAAGTATGGAGATATAGTTCTTACTGGAAGCTATAGTTGATTTTGTTGCGGATGCTTTTAATTTCATGGCTTATTTGTAGACTGCTGGTGCCGTGGGAGTCCTACTTACCCAACTTTTCTCGATGTTGTTCATCATTCAAGTGTATGTCGAGAAGGCGCGAGATTACTTAATACCATTGAGACTTGTTAGTTCTCTGGCGTTTACTACAGTTTTCGATGAGGTTAGTGTGAAGTTTGTAACTACTAGTTGACTTTTTGTGTAAGGAAAGAATACTAAAGGTTGAATTTTGTATTTTTGTTCTAGTCTATAGCGCTCATTTGCTCTAATGGCTTCAGCATCTCCGATATGGTTCCTGGAGGGTCAGCAGAAGGAATTTTCTATTCGATACTGTTCCTGGCGTTGGATTCTGTCTTGTACTTGATTTTAGCTATTTACCTGGATAACGTTTTACCAAGTAATGATCAAATGTGATGCTCGATCTGAATTGCATGAGGAGCTTCGAAAGTATGTAACTGACGATGTTTGTTTGGTTCAGATGAGCTTGGAATGCGAAACCACTGGCTTTACTTCCTTGGGAGTGACCGCAAAAGAACAAACCTTGACGATGGAGATGAAATGGTAACCCTCGAAATCCAATTGGATCTTTCATTCTATGGCGTCGCAACTTAAAATACATAGTAGTTTTACTGATTCGCAGCATACAAGTATTTCATCAAACCTTGAGTTCGTCCCTGAAGACCTGAGAGCCACACGAGAGATCGTGATACAAAATGTGAGAAAGACTTACGACGGCACTTGCAGGCAATCCGGAGTTCCAGCGGTCAAAGGAATTTCGCTCGAAGTTTACAAAGGAGAAATCACAGCTATCCTGGGCAAAAATGGCGCTGGAAAGTCCACGCTGGTTCACATTCTTGCTGGATTGATACCGCCGACCTCAGGAACTGCATCAATTTTGGGTTTGGATGCCAGGTAAGTTCAAGCTTCCAAGTCAACTGAAATTCGATTTGTTATCTATTTCAATCAATGTCCACATTGCAATTTCTAGTGACGCTAAACAACGACTAAGGATACAGCAACAACTAGGCATATGTCTACAGTGGGACTTGCATTTCGATTTTCTGACTGTTGAAGAACATTTGCTGTTTTATTGCAAGCTGAGGGTAAGGAAGGGAAGTAATTCTGCTGCTTGTATGCATTTAACTATAAGCTAACTGTTCTCTTGTTTTTGACAGGATTTCCCTGCTGAACGAATTGAAGCTGAAATAACACAAATCTTGCGAGAGTTTAGCTTGACTGACAAGCGTAAATCTTTGACAAAGACACTCAGTGGAGGGCAGAAGCGTAAACTTTCAGTCGCTATTGCACTAGTTGGAGATCCAAAGGTATGCGTTTTACAAAAGGTACTTGTAAATTAGGAAATTAATGCCGACTCAATCTTGACTTGTTAGATCGTCATTCTGGACGAGCCCACGGCTAGTTTGGATCCTGCAGCAAGACGTTCTCTCTGGACAATTTTAAAGCGAAAGAAGAAGGACAGAGTAAGCTTATTGACGAACAAAATTCCCTTATGAACTAAGAATTTAATAGAACATCGGATACCAAAACGTTTCAGGTCATACTTCTAACTACACACTTCATGGATGAAGCTGACATTCTAGCGGATCGCAAAGCAATAGTTCACAATGGTGTTTTGAAATGCTATGGCTCTTCTTTGTTCTTGAAAAGCAAATATGGGGCTGGACACTATCTGACGTATGTTCTTCCGGAATTTCAAATACTTCTTGATATTCAACTTTGTTCTAATTTTCCTTGTTTCTCCAGTGTTGACGTTCCTAATGAAACCGGAGAAAGAATGTGTGATGAAATTATGC
>JAQGBJ010003281.1:0-13189 GCA_034698345.1 Sphaeridia pumilis
CCTTACTCTTGAAGGACATTACTACGTAATCAATAAAGTTTGTTATCCAACATTCCCTCCTAATTTGGAATTAAGTAATTAAGTTCAAATTATAATCAAACAAACAAACAAACAGATCCTCTAAATGAACCAAACCAAAACTTTTAACGTCAGTTTACGAAGATGATGATGTTGTTTTGCTGACTGAGCGAAGATGCTATTTTCATTCGGCATTAACAGAGGAAGACGACTCGTGTTCATCTTCTTCTTCTTCTTGATGATCATCTGCCTCAGCAGACAAGTTGTCGAAGCGGAGCCGTTTACGCAGAGTAGCCAGCTCGCTCTCTGGCGTTTCCATAGCACTTCTTCTAGTACTTGGTCCAGCCTTGGATATCAAGTCGCCAAGGGCTTGGATTGGACGCGTGTTCCGGATTGCCTTAAATATAACAATTAATGAGGCAATTAATGACAATGCTAAAAGAATACCTGTAACAAGAGTTACATGGCTAGAACTGGTAGATTGGATTAAGACATCTTCATAGTCAATAGACTCTTCTCCCTCCCGGGCTTGTGAGGTGAGCATAGATAATTTTAAATCACGACTTGTAACATTTATAGTAAAAGGCTTGTCAGCATCAGTCTGCCAAGCTAACAAGTGTATAAATCGAGTAAAGGCTGCATCAGCATTCGTAATTACAAGTTTCTTGCCGTGATATTCATGATTATTGATCATAAACGGCGTAACAAGGGGAATTTTATAGACCTTGTCGCCACAATCTTTTGTAAGGTTGTCTCGCGTAATCTTATTACCGTAACAATATACGAGAATATTATCGGCATTTGGCTTAATTTGTATAGTTGACAGAGGATCAAATTCAGTAGTCGGTATACATTTATCAATAGTAAATTGGATAATCTTGGCTAAATCTTGTGCATTCACACAGGTTGTTGCTTCTTTCAATATATACCTTCCAGTTTTAAGTGAGGAATAATCCATAAAACAATGTCGAGAATTATCATAAGCAAGGAGGGTTGGACCATTGTATTTCGTAACACAAGTGAAATTATTTTTGGGAATGGAAAGGATAAAAGGATCAGGTTCTATAAGGAGTAAGTCTGGGTCGACTCGGGGAATCATGAGGGTCATTATTACCTGGTCGCGCATAACATCAGTAACACATAATTTAAACGATCCTAATTCTGGCCTAGCAGTATTATCAAAAGTTGAATCGATTCCTAAGAAATCTAAAAATCTAGTAGAAATTAATCCTTTACGTTTTAACATTATAGCTTCGTCGATTATATCATGGGCTAAATTAAGTTTCGACGTGACATAGGAAATTCCAAAAACAAATTGAGCTGCATGCTCATATACATTATGGACTTGTCGTTGAAGTTGCTCTAAAACTACGTGTTGATTTAACATAGTGGCTCTAAAAGAATTGATTTTAGCAGTGATACGGTTTACAAAGGTATTAGTAAAATTTTCTGCCATGTGTTCAGAATTTAGCGTCATTTGCATTTTAACAAATTTTAAGTTTAAATCTTCCATACGTTTAGCATACTGGTGCTCTAGCATTGACCAACCAAAACCACCAGCAGTAATTAAAGATATAAGTACATAAGCACCAATGGCTAAAATTGACCGCTTTTTCCTGCCGTAATGAAACGTTATTTTACCAGAAGAATCAGTTACACTTGAAACAGTTGTGGAAGTTGTGGAAATGGCAGTTGATTGTATATCATCTTGTCTATCTGGACTGGGAATGCGCCCAGTAAAATTGCTTAAAGCATTAGGTGGACATAATAGATTTAAAGGCCTAACAAAATTGTCTTCATACAACTGCTTACATAAATTCATAGTTTGGTTTTTACCTGTCCAAGAGAAAATCTTTTCATCCCATAAAGTACAAAAATTTAAAATTTTGGACTGAACAGTAACGTCATAAACGCCATTGAAAGGTAAAAACGTGGATGGTTTCCACACAACTGAGCTTGAAAAAGTATGTGCAGTTTGACATGAAATCAGCGGTAAAAAGAGAAAAATTATTGCAATTATATACCAAAAATTTTTAGCAGCTGTATTAGAGTTTTTAACAGAATCTAACTTTGATACAAGAGAAACTTGTCTATTTTTGGCTATTTTTAATGGTTGCGAATTTTTAACTTTTTCTTGGTTTTTAGTGTACTTGGAGAAACTCTTTTCGTTTTCGTTCTCCAAATAGCTTTTGTCATTTTTAGTTTCTTTTTCAGATTTGATAACTGGAACGCTATAATCTACATTACATAATCCTATTGCCGTTCGAAATTTTTCAAAGTCAACTTTATCCAACGGCTTAGTAAAAATATCGGCTAGCTGATCTTTGGTTGAAATATATTTAAGTTCAATATCGCCTTCAGCAACTCGCTCCTTAATATAATGTAACTTTACTGGAAAATGCTTAGACTTTTTGTGACCGGAAGTGCCATGTGCAATATCTTTGGCACTTCTATTGTCTATATAAATAGTAATGGGGTAATTTAAAGGCATACAAAGTTCTGACATTAAATTTTTGATCCACATCGCTTCTGTACAACAGTGGTAAAGAGCAAAATATTCCGCGTGGGTAGATGATGTGGCATACGATTCTAATTTTTGAGACTTCCAAATAATGGGACTATTTCCCATGAGAAAAATATATCCCTGAGTTGAACGCAAGTCCGCGTCATTTGCAAAACTTGCATCCACATATCCAGAAATCCTCATATTTGCAGCTTGACTTAAAGTTTTTAGATACGAATAATGTATACCAAGGCTGTTTGTGGAGTTTAAATATCTCATAACTCTTGTAACTCCTAAAACATGGTCATTCGAAGGATTTTCAAGATTTCTAGAGAAAACGCTACTAGCAAAAGCAATATCAGGACGAGTTAATCTTAAATACTGCAAAGACCCCATCACTTCTCTATAGGGAAAATTTCTATTTACCTGTCGGCCTTTGCTTTCTTCTACAGTTAAACTTGCATCAACTACCTCCTGACCTAAATTTACTTTATATCCTGACTTAAGATAAATGGGATTGCGTTCCATGGGAGTAGATACAGCTTTAGAATTACTCATACGCCGACTTTCCACCACTTCCGCAGCGTATTTACCTTGATGGAGAAAATAACCATCGTCCGTTTTCTCTACTTGGATTCCGAGAAAAGTATTTAACTTATGGATTTTAATTTCATAATGTTGCTGAAGATGGCGTTCAATTAATTTGCCAATTAATTCGCTTTTTGTGGCCAAAATTCCATCATCAACATACGCTATACAGTAAGCAGCTCCTTTGTCTTTAACAAAAACACAGGAATCGCTATGGGTGGGCATTAAGCCAATTTTGCTGAGGGTCTCTTTCAAATTTTGGTGAAAAATTTTTGGACTTTGTTTCAAGCCGTATAAACTTTTCTGTAATTTCCACACATAATCTTTACTTTTGTCAATAAATCCTTCCGGCTGTTCGACATAAATATCACGATCGATTTGACCGTATAAAAATGCTGTTTTGATATCAAACTGGGATAAATACCAGTTTGATTTCATGGCAAAAGACAGAAGGATTCTTGTAGCCTCGGGAGAAACTACAGGTGCATATGTTTCTCCATAGTCTACAAAGGGCTGTTGAAGATAACCTCGAAGGACAAAACGTCCTTTATAAATAATATTTTTAGGATTTTCTGTCTCCTTACGTTTAGAGGCCCAGCGGCCTGTGAAAACTTTAGTATTTAAAGGGCGAGGAACGAGAGTGAAAACTTCTCTTTCTTTCAAAGATTTCAACTCTTCTCTCATTGCATCCTGCCATAAATCTTTATCAGGGGATCGCATCGCCTGCTTGTAGGTCAAAGGCTCGGGAAGAAAATCTACAGCCTTAGCGGCCGTATAAGAGTCACTTTTCTTTACGTTTTTACCTGTATTAGATTTACGTTTAGTTCTGGGCAATGTGTGAGAGCCTGAGGGGACAGATTTATCTTTGCTCTTTGCCTCTGACCGCGTGCGGCCGGAGATCACAGGCTGCTGTGTGATTTTGGTGTCAACTGTGCTTCTTTTGGATTTTTCAGGCGAAGAGGATTTTGTTTTAGTTTTACCCATTCCATCCAATTTTGCTTTAAATTTCTCAAGATCCGCTTTGAACTTTGAATTTGAAGCATTGGAGGAGTCAATCAAGTTATCAATATTTTTAATTTCAGCAGTATTATTGGTTGAATTAGAGTCGTCATAACTATCTTCAAAAAGATTAAATGATTCATCGTTAGTATTAAGAGGCGGGTCCTCTGGCTTATTTTTAATTTTCTCAGGAGACTTTTTATTATTTACAGGTGTTTCCTGAGTTTGTGTATCTGTGGGATGAGCAAAAATATTCTGCAAATCAGTACCATCTAAACTATCAATAATGTCTCGAGGTATATGTGGATTGTTTATTTTTAATTGTCTTTTCATATCCTTTTTGGCTTTAATAGACTCAAGCATTTGGCGGCGACGCTCGCTCACCTGTCTCTTGGGTCTTGTTTTTATGGGTTTCGGCGGCTCAGTATCAGGGCCATGTAAAATATTATGTAGGGAAACTTGCTCTGCATCTTTTTCCAGAAAAGAAACATTTTTCTCTTCTCGAACGATGCGTCTTATGGGATCATAAAGTCTGAAAATTTTATTTGTTTCCTCATTATATCCAACTAAATACATAAGCTTAGCCTTTTCTCCGTGGGCTATTCTCCTGTGTTTAGGGATGAGGACGAATGCTTTTGAGCCGAAAATACGTATATGTTTTAAAGAGGGCTTGACTTTTGTCCAAAGCTCAAATGGCGTTTTACTCTGGCCTTTACCACATAAACGGTTAAGTATATATGCTGCAACTTTATAACTCTCTCCCCAAAGGCTCCGAGGCAAATGAGGAGCGTGACCTAGCATTGTATCACCGAGAGACTTGACTCTCCCAACTGTTTGTTCTATGAAACCGTTGCTCTTTGGATTATATACTGCTGTTTCAAGCTTCTCAATATTCATTTCTTTAAGTCCAGCAATAAAATCATCTGACAAAAATTCTCCTCCAACGTCACTATATAAATACTGAACATTAATATTATCATGCAACTTGAAAGATTTGAAAAGGTCTAAAATGACTTTTGCAGCTTGATCTTTTCTGGCCAATGTAAAGAACCATATAAACTTTGTAAATTCATCCCTTAAAACCATTCCGTATTTACGCTTTCCCAATGTCTCAACTTGATCTTTGCCCATCAAGTCAACGTGAATCACCTGTCCAGGTCTACTTGCGTGTTTACTCCGGGCTACACAAGGAGCGGCTTTAGCTTTGAACCTTAGACAGGTTTCACACTTGAGACTTCTGTCGGTAAATCGAGCTGGAATACCAACAGCAGCATTATTGTTGGAGGTGCGTTTTATGAGGCCATAACTTGCATGGCCCAGCCTATTGTGCCAGAGCTCCCATGTATTTTTAGGTTTAAGATGGGTAGTAAGAAGGGCTTCTGGCTCAGGTGAAGACAGTTTTATTATATGCCTTCGCACATTAGGATTTTCGTGCCTGACACCCACTAAACACACTTTGTTATTTTTGTCGTACACAAGTGTGCCTTTTTCGTATTTACGAATAATGAAACCCTTGTCGGTCAAAGTGTGTTCAGAAATGAGGTTGGGAAGGGCAGGGGTGAACATCGTATTTGGGCAGTTTAGTTCTACTTGGCTACCGGCAATGTTAGTTTTAATGCCCCACGTCCCTTCGCCATAAGCATATACCACCTCCCCATTAGCTACTATGACTGAGCGCGGCTTTTTATAGGCTTTATAGTCTTTTAAATAATTTAATTTATTTACTGTGAAGTGGCTGCATCCGGAATCAAATGTAGCAGTATTACCGTGGGCATATTTTAACCAACTTGTATCAATATTCATTACAACTGCATCCGTGGCAAAACACTCGGCGGTACTATTAGAATTTTCTCCAGGTGGGAATAATTTCCATATGCCTTTCTTTAAGCTAAAAGCAAAACCTTCACTACCGCCTTTCATAGTAGAGACTTGCAAAATATCCATGTCTTGTATTTGGTATTTAAAATGAAGATCAAGTAGATTTTTGCTGATTGAATTATTATGCTGTGGCACTTACATGACATTTATGAGCTTAACGGCAACGCCTTGCCCATATCGGTTACTGGAGTTTACTGTAATTGTGCCATAGCCAAACACAGAACCAAAAGGGAAAATTATAGGCTTTTCAAAGTACTTCAGATTATCAAAACTTTTGGTGTTACCACAAACATGAAAGTCTAAATCTGCACTTATTCGCCATTCTTTCCTGTCATATTGATTATTTTGAGTAATTGGAAATCTGACATTATTCCACTTTAATTTCCATTCAGATTCAGTAAGTTGTGCCGTCAAAAAATAATTACTGTTTTCAACCTTGATCTCAATTTTATCTTCCAAAGTTTCAGACACGTCTCTACTTTTAAAAGATTTCATTAAATATGTGCATATTTTAGACAAGGAATAATTATTATGCTCTACTTTCGGGATCCAGACAACGTCGTTGTTAATGTCTACGTAAGTTCCTGCTTCTAACGCAACACCTGGATCATAATGCAGGTCCATCCAGTTATCAAGTATCTCCAGCAAATCTATAGCCACGCTGTCACTAGAAGCTTCAGCTAAATATCTGAAATTTTCCAGCACGGACAAGCTAACTATTGAAATTAACGGGCAAAATTTTTGCCAATATTGGACCTTCATTAGCGCATCTAATGTCGTCAAGTACAAGCTTTCTTTAATTTTGCTGTCATGTACTAGCTGTTTCATACCATCAAGTAAAAATTTATCTAACGGCCCAGCATGAATAGCACTCGATAAAATTGTGTTAAGTATTATTTTAGCATCGGCGTTAATATATTTCTCCAGAAGAGCCAAAGCGGTTTCGCTAAATACATTTTTATGGACATTCTGAAGAACCGATAGGAAGTCAAATGTTTCAACGGGAATTTTATTTTCCAAACCAACTAATACCCTTTTTAGTATTTTATCATTTTCCCTCACCGACTCAAGCCCGCTCATGTCTTGATCCAAGCTACAAATATCATCAAAGTTGTCTCTTACCTCATCATCAGCAGCAACAGTCAAGGCAGGAGTTGGATTGACACATTGGTTGCAGGTGGGCTGAGTCTTGATGCATTGTCGACAGCGCTGGCACTTGCAGGTGGCAGTAAAAATGGGGTTGGAAAAACTTATGCCTAAATTACACTCGGGGCAATTTTGGGCTGGCTGGCTGAGAAAGATGTTATTATAGACTGGGGCTACAATGCTACCGTGCCTAAAATAAGAAATAAGCTGCTCCAAATGAGCCACATCATCGTTGCTCAAGCCATTGACAATGTTGTCGGAAAACAATTTTACTGCTGCGCTCATAAAGAAAATCCCTGCAAGAGGCTTGTCAACAGTTGGTTTTATGGTATTGTCAATCAAACCTGACAAGTTCCTAACATTTGAAAGCGAAGTGCGTGACTTTTTCAAAACTTTCCTCAATGTAACCAAAAAGTCCTCGCTCAAAAACGCCTTGGGAACAACATACCGAATGGCTGATGAGAGACGAGTGTTCAGGCCACTTATAATATTGTCGTAGTCTTGGAGATAATTTTTGGCATCTTCAAAAGCCATTTCAATTTTCTGCCAAATTTCAGCGTAAAAATCAGAGACAATTTTATTTTTGGGAATTTGATTCAAGTAACGGCCGGGTTGTTCGTGAAGGCCAAAATTCTGCCCTGTGAGAAATTTTGAAGCAATTATTTTTAAGTCATAAGCAAGACCGAGATTGTTACTTGTGAGAGCTGCAAGTCGCTCTATGGCTTCACAAAAATTGTTTCGGTTCAAATGGAAACTTGGCATTTCATTCATCTGTCTTTTGAGCAATAAACTGTCAATTGGGGCTGTAAAAGCAGATACTTCATAATTGGGATTTTCTCTCTGAATAAATCTTCCAATCATCCTCAAGCCATAAGCCACAAACATCTCATCATCTCCAGAGCAAATTGAGCCATGCATGGTGCCTGGTTGTTCACCAAATGTTTTTGGGTGCAAGAGCCTTCGGGCAAAAACTATATACCTGTTCATAATTTCATCCGTGGCACCTGTCTTATCCTTGAGAAACTTTATAACCTCCATAAAACTCATGCCGCAGCAGTGGGACGAAAAATTTCTTGAGGGAAATGACTCCTCATACATTTTGTCCCACAAGTCATCGAGATTTACTAAGCTTTGAGATTGAGCCTTACAAGTCTGGTAAAGCCTAAACACTAAGCGCCCCTCGGACTGTAAGAGTCCCTTTATCAAATACAACAGGAAATTTTCTAACTTTTTCTTGAAGATTGCCACCTGCTCAGTTTTGGTCCAGTCCTTTGGGCCTTGAAAGGTGTCGAGTTGAAATCGCAATTGGACGTCAGTTCCTTTCCGATCCAGTCCAGAGTAGTGCGTTCGATTTCGGCGCTTTTCTGAAGTATGGTGATTACTTGCTGCAAGTTAGTTTTGTCGAACAAGTAGCTCAGGCGATGAGGGCCCTTGGGGTTAGCGAAGTGGCGGCTGAAGCTCGCTGGATACATGTATCGCTGCACTTTTCGAAGAAAGTTTCCAAACAAGACCTTGTCCCTGAGTCCAAAGTGAATTGTGATCAACAAAATCACTTCGTCGAAAGTGTAGCCTTCCAAGCGCCAAAAGGTGAAGTTTTCCGGTGAAGTGCGCTCAGCTGAATCGGACTTTAAAGCATCAATAAAGACCGTAGGAGTGGACATAACATCAATGTTCGTGGCCAACATATTGTTAATCAGTTTTTCGATGCCCTTGGTGCCGCGTCCTTCGGTTTTGAAAACGTCCATTAGTGTCTTTAGATACTCAGTTTGAAGAATCACTTCCTTGTTGCCCCTGATAGGCTTGACGATTGGTGGTAGAAAACTCGGTACGGGATTCGGCTTCTCCGGGTAGTCGTCCAAACCGAAATGCCCGTTTGAAGTGAGTGTGGGTTCGTTAGTTGGCCGTGTCAAATCAATGGCTTCAGCCTGTAGTGGAAATTGACACTCGTTGACTCCGGCGTTAGCTTGATGAGCCGGAGGAATCGGAGGTTGATCAACACTCATGGGCAAGGCAACGAAGGGCAATTCAGGAGGCGGGAAGTAGACACCGTAATCACCGTAAGTAACACTTTCACTTTGACACTGGCTTGATGTTGAGGGCAAAAGTTGAGGCGGGTAAAGCATCGGAAGCTGGTAGTAGGCTTCGTTAACTGGTTGAGGCCAAGTAGAGTTGAACGATGGAAGTTGGCTCGGTCCGGCGACAGCTTGTTGCGAAGGAGCAGTTGAAGTTGAAGGAGTTGGCTCCAGTCCAGCAGCGTCTTGAGTAGGTGGAGCTTGTTCCAATCCCGCAGCGTCTTGGGTAGGTGGAGCTGGTTCCAGTCCAGCAGCACCGCCGGCGTTCTCCATGTTCTGAGAAGCATCCTGCTCTCCCTCATTAGCGAAATCTGAAACTTGCTTACAGTTAGAGTTTTGCAAAAATAAATTTAAGTTATTTTGCGGATCTCCTAGTTCAGCTGTAAAATTTGGCTCACCAGAAAAATAACACAATTCTCCCAGAACCTCGCTAATCAAATCAAACGTCTCCTCGAAATTTTTCTCCATTTTTCCGACACTCAACTCGTTTTCAACACTCAACTCGTTTTTAACTCTCAACTCGTCAAGAATTTCGCAAACTTTTGAATTATATTGATCAGTGTTCAGGTTCGAAGTCTCTTTTAGACTGCCAACCCCTACCATCGAAACCTCTGGGTTTCCTTCAGAGTCAGAGCAGGAGTCCGAGTCTGAAGTATCGGGTTCCACATTGACACAATAGACTCGAGGTTTTGATGGTTTCTTGCCATATTTGTTGCCAATTTTATGTTGCGAATCCTTCTTCTTCTTACGGCATTCGTGGACTTTGTGACCAGCTTTGTCACAATAATAGCATTTTATTGTTGCAGGATCTTTTCTTCGATCCCTATTATTAACATCGGGTTTATGTTTATACCCTGAAGGGCTTTTCTTAAATCTGGGTTTATTTTCGCCACCATGGAATCTTTTATGTTTATGAAAGTTGCCCTTTTTGCCTGCGTAGGTGGCCATGGCTGCCGTTAGGGTCTTATCTTCATCATTTTTATTTTTCTCCTTTTTCTCAATAAGTGAAAGGGATAGTTGAAACAAAGTATTTTTATTTCTCCTAGTTTCATCAAGCATGGCAAAACTATTTTTGAAGGATCTATACTCTGAGTCAGGCATAATTCTTAATATTTTCTCCATTATTTCAACATCAGATTTTACAATCGAAGCAGCCTGAAGCATAGCTACTACACGTTCAACTTCTAGACATATTTCGGCAGCTGTCTTTTCATGGTCCTCCCCCATGTTCTCCCACTGTTTTATTAAGGTATTTTTATTTGTTGCATTGTAGTTGGCAAACAAAGTAGATAACCTCTCATACTTCGGCTTGCCAACGCCCAAATTCCTGACCATGTCCAATAGGTCGTCTGAAATAGTTGCAACAATGGCAGCATTTGCCTTTAAAATTTTGCAATCCCAATCCTTCTTATGCGCTGCCTTCTCATCAGCGTCGTTAGTCGTGGGTGGCTCATAATTCGCAGTTAGAACTTTCCAACAATCTACTGCAGATAATGCTGCTTCCAGTCGGTCCTTCCACCGACTAAAGTTTACGCCCGTTAATTTTGGGACTTGTGAAATGTCTGGCTTTGCCGACTCCATATTTTCTTTTTAGGTTTTGTATTTTGTAAAATCCTTGCGTACGTCTTTAATTCTTTATATAAATCAGCAAGCTTTACTAAAGCTTCTTCCAGCTGGGCTTCCGTTAAACAATTAGCGATATCGTCTATTACCTTTTCTGACATTTACTGCAGGATTTGCAGGTTTACTTTGTCACACGCACACCTGGCGTCTTAGGTTACAGAAAATTTTTAAACGATCTGACCTGTTTCTCCAGTGCGGTTCTGTCCGCAGTTGCAACTTTTTCCGAGCTCTTCTGTCTGACTGAGTCAGCCTTCCGCGGGTTGTCCAATAGGTGTACAGGTAAGGTGACGGCCGATCCCTTCCTGAACCTACGTTGTACTGGTTTTCGTAAAATTTACTTCAAATTTTTGAAAACTTTAACCATATACGCTCTGCTACCATATAACACGATAAGTGTAAACAGAGTTTGCTTGTGGAAGCGTGTTTTATTCAAGAACAGAATAACAACTAACTAAATATACCAATACAACGTTTTTATATATGCGACCAAATGGGTAATAAAGGAGAAGGAAACTGAATGAGGACAAGGAAAGGAATCACATTAAATTAGTACCTTACTCTTGAAGGACATTACTACGTAATCAATAAAGTTTGTTATCCAACAATGATTCCATCCCAGATTAGCGCAAACGGTATTCGGAAAGCCCGTTTTAAGAACTGAAACAATAAGTCCTTCATCATCGATAAACCCTTCTCTTGAGCAGCGGCAAGGCCGAGAAATGACAAGGCTTTCCCCAACGTCAAATTGAACTGGATCCCAGGAGAAAATATTTCTATCATGCTCTGAAACTGAAAGCAGAAAAAAGAGAATTCATCCTAAGGTTAACATAAGAAATACTTTTGGTTGCTCCGGGAAGATTGAAGACACACCTGTTGTTCCATTTCTGTTTGTACAGGATCCCTAATAACCATGTAATCATCAGTCAAGGAGAAGGAGTCCAGAGTCAACTGGAACCCCGGTGGTAGGAACTGAGGGAATGAGATGACCTTTTCGGCGAATTCATGTAACCGATAGGTGATCATGTTATCTTGAAGTTGGGCCCGAATGTGATGAGCCAGCTCCACTGGCAGGAGCTCAACGGGTGGGACACCCGAAATTTCTTGCATGATTTGGTATCCAACGTTGGCATGATCAGTTACCTAAAACACAGGCCATTAGTCAGTGACAAAATTTAAAACAACATCTTTTCACCAAACAATCATTGCCATTTATCTGATTAGTCCGGAAATTAGTCTTGAAAATGCCATCTATTCTGAAAATTTTAAAGAAAAAAAACCCAGACTTACCTGGTTTTCCTTGCTTGATGGATTACTTGAAACTTGTGGTTCGTCGGTAACTCCACATGAGGGTTGGCCTGAGGAATCCGCCATTTCGATAGTGTCCAGAAAACACCTTTAATTAAGCGTATTTTCGGTTCAAAACGCCAGAACAGAATTTAAAACCAAGAAATAACACCGAACGCGCTTTTGGCCACGGCAGATGAGAGCGAACTAAAATAGATAGCGTGCCTTGGCAGGGACGCCTTGAGTCAAGCAATCGGACAGTTACACGGAAGCCTCCTTCAGAAGCAGTACAGTCACCAACAACAACAACAACAAAATGTCCTGAGAAACACATCTCTCATCAACAAATTTTGTGCCTCTAGGGCAAGAAGAGGGATCTTGAGCAAGGGCACGAGCAGCACGGTAACGGACTCTTCAACAAAAATAGTTCAAGGGCACATGTAAAAGGCACAAACACCCTCCGGGAAAGAAGCAACAACAGCTCAAATTTTCCTCCTCGCCTACCCGTAGATTCAAATGCCGCTCTTGTCCTTGTAACGTTACCCACAGTCCTATAACAATTACCTTCACAAAGATATTACGCGGCAAATCATCACAAGAAGTATTATGAGGAAACAACACTGAAAACATAGGCCAGCAAAATCAGCCTTATTCCCAACAGCAATAAGAAACTTTGGCGGTTGGACTGGAAATCGAATTACGTGCAGCAGAAAGACCGGCTCATGATCATCGAACGATTTCGGAGTAGATGCGTTTGTTGAAATTAAGCGAACAACTTTGACAGCAATTTTAAAACCTCTCGTTTGTTTTGTCAGCCCTTAACGATAAATATTCTAAACTGGTTTCTTTCACCTGTGCCATATGGCATGATCAAAATTTGGCTCTGAGGCATTGTCAACAATGATACTCGTATTCATTGTGATGATATCGATACCATCTTCACCCCCGGCTATACAAATGACCGCCCAAATTCTATACGCTGAGCTCAAGAAATCAAGAAAGGGCAGCCTGTTTAGCGGAGTGGTTAGTGACCACGGCTCCCCATGGATGAGAAGTTTTCATTACAGGCTTCGATTCC
>JAQGBJ010003282.1:0-13188 GCA_034698345.1 Sphaeridia pumilis
TTTCCTCCGTTCCTTTTCCACCTTTAATCATCCCAAAAACCTTCAACTCCAAAAACATTTTTAATGGCACAAAAAACACCGTGTCCATGGTCACAGGCCGTGAACCAACGTCCATTATATCATAGCCTTTCTTGCTTCCTGCATTTGTTCTCTCCTCGCCATATAACCATAGCCATTGTGTAACCAAACCAACCTTCCTCAACTAACCCCCATGCCATTATATTGTTACCGTGCCCACAGTCTTCTCGCCAGACACCATTACTCGCATCGTATACCTTATCCAGACCCAATCAGATCTCTAAAGATTCTTCTTCTTCTACTTGCCTCTTCACATCATCCAGACCCAAAATTTTTTGCTCCCTTCTTCAACAACCTTATACCATTTTACAAGAATCTCCTTCAAAATCTTTTCAAAACCTGCTCCCAAACTCTTGCTGCTACAGATTCAACTTTCCCACACATACATAGCATCACATTTCATCACCACCAACTCTAATCAGCCTACCTCAACAACAACAACATGTGTGTAGTTATAGTAATCTGACCGAAATTTCAAACCCGAGAAAGAAATCTGGCCCGTTTTTCCAAACCATTAAATCTCATCCCTGCTTCGCTCAGTCGGAATCCCAACAAAAAGTCAAGTCAACAATAGCCCAACCATCAGAAAGTAAGAGTCTCTCCAGAATCCCCACCAACAGTCGACTCTTCTACCACCAACCAACAACCAAACATCTTTGTCTTCTTGACCAGCAGCAGCAGCTTCTCAGAGACGTCTTCTTCTTCTGAAGCCTAACCAACATGAGCAGCAGCCTCCATCTCCAGCGTTTTTTACTTCAACGGCACATTATCCCTGGAGGCGGTCAATGGCAGTCAAGGCTATTCCATCTTCCAAATCTCCGTTCTCAATCACAGCCTCCCCTAGCAGCAGCGTCCGTCTCATCACAGACTCATCAAACTTGGACTTGAAATTCCAACAAGCGATGATAAGTGTTGACTCGATCAAGCCAGCCAACAAAGAACCAAGCTTTTCCTCCAGACACAATATCCGCCAACATTCCATATCAAGTATCACATTTTCAATCCTTTTATAATATTCACCAACCTCTCTCTCCACCATCTGCTATAACTTTTGCAATTTCAAAAACACACAGTATCAGATTCCATACAGGTCACATATCATCAACGTGACTCAACTACCCATCCACCGCCGACATATCTGCCTGCCCTCATAGCCTTTAACACTTGTGGCTTCCAATGGAATCTAGCATATCTAGTAGCTGAATACTTCAACTAGAAAAAGCTTCAGATTGCAAATTCTACAGTCGTCTACTATTTCAAATATGTCACATTTGTCTCACCACATTCCCTTGTCGCGTCATCTCATCATTTTGCCATAAATGCCGACTGCCTCTGCCATCGCAGCAATCTTGATCTATAATCTACAGAAACTCTACAACTTGAACAAGACGCTACTTTTAACTTTTCCTAGCCGCTAATGCCCCCAATTCTTATGCAATCTCAATGCAAATGGTCGTCTTCGTCAAAACATTAACAACTCATCTCCACCACAATAATCTCCATCAGCGACATTAATACATATCATTTACTCATGTAATATTTAAGATCATCAGCCAAAACGTCTAGCAACTCTAGGAAAAACTCCAAAATCTATTTACCCAGCTCAAACAACGTTTAAGGAAGATTTATTCCTTTCTTTGTTCGTCGCTAGCCAATAATAATATTCGCAACCCTTTTGTCTCTCTTTTCCTAGTCAAAACAACACTAACTATAAACTACGCCTCAATCAATTTAAATCAATCTGATGATGAACTTTGATACCATTTACCCAGCATACAACGCACCTCTCAACGCAATGTCAAATTGCACAACACTTATAACTCGCATTATTTACGCATCTCTCCCGCATATATTTTTTCGCCAACTCTTCTTGCTCGCCTCATCTTCATCCGCCTCATAACAACTTGCCATTTCTTTCTGCCCGGCAAACAAACCCTTTCTCCTCACCTTACTTTTCTCCCGCCTCGCACACATTCAAAAAATTCGCAAGTCTCTCTCTCTCCTCCCTCGCAACTCTATGACTTCTGACTGACCACCATCATCTTGTGCGTGCACCAAACACGTTTTCCCTCACACTATTACATAACGCACTTTACCAATTCAAATTGCCATGTGACTATAACGAAACGATGAATATTTATAATAATTCACCTTCTCCTCTAATGCACACACACACACAACCTTACCATCCATGTACTCTCCTCCTCGTCCCTCACAAAACGTTCATTTCAGTTAGCAGTAGTAGCGCCATTACATTATTATTATTATGTACTATTACAACTTGTTAATCGTTAACGACATTTACTCATTACAACATCACTACTACCACAGCCTCTACATATAACCTCACCTTGATTCCTTCCCATCACATCACCATCGGCTCCCACAATTTCAATGCCTTTTCCTTCCACATTGCTTTTGTACTTACAAATATAATTCTGTCACCTGAAGCCCTCGTCATCAGCTTTACTATATACACAACAGAAGCTCAAGCTCAGCCCCATTTCCTGTACTACTATTAGGGTCGACAATTCCATTTCCTCCCCATGCAAATAAACGCTATACATTTTTATAGTCTCTCTTTTCTTTACCTTCCATTCACTATCAAGTCCCCAGAACAGGACAAGCAAGGCATTTTTCCGGCACGTCTCTCCAGCTTGGATCCGTATGGTAACCGGCAGAAATGACCGGTCAATCAATCAAAACTCTTTTCCGAAGCCCCAAATTCAAACTCCAATTTCGCAAACTCCTTGTCTCTAGCCTTTTGTCCACATATCACAAGAAGAAACAACAACAAGAGCAACTTTCAAAAATAAACGCTCTTTCCAACACAATCCCTCAGGAGTTCATTTCCGAAAATCTCGGTCGTCAACAACACAATCAATTTGATATCTTCAAAACCCTCAGCTTCTTCACTGCCACACAACACTTTGAATCAAATACTACTATCGAAATCCTCTATACAAGCGCAGCGCTGCTCTCTCGCCTTCCCTTGTTCATAATCACTCTGTCCAAGATTGTCGCCGTCTGCTGATGATGGATTCCACAACACTCTACCAACTTGTAGCTCCCTTCGATTAGTATTTTGCTCTCTTCTATAGCTCCTCCGCTGCTGTTCCACTTTTGTCAAGCTACACACTTTTTACCAAATTTACTATTATCACAATATCATGTAAATACTGTAAAAAAAAGAGAAAGTGTATCGACAGCAAGAGCTTTGTAGCTTTTATAGAAGCGTCGTCTATAATAATACTAGTAGAAAAATCACTATCGGATCTCCAACACGCTCCCAACACTTCCAAGTCCAACTTGCATATGACGAGGGGCTCTCACTCCAACCTCGTATCAGAACCAAAAGACTCACATCACAGAAACAACTTCAAACCTCCCTACCCCACCTCGCTCGACAACGTAATCTAATGGAAGCTCTAACACCATACTTCCACCACCATCATCAACATTCAGAGCCATTGTGAATCTCACGCACAGTCACAACAACAAAGCGCTGTTCAGATGGGACCTCGCCGCTGCTGCTGCCGCTACCCCTCGATATCGATGTGCCTTCTTCTTCTCAACAGCATAGCAACATGCAGTTTCCTCCAGACCCCAACCATTGTCTATCCCCTACTTTTATACTTGTATACGAATATCCTCTTTCCCACTTCTCCTCTTTCTCTCACAAACTCCACAAAGTAACATCAGATGATTCCTCCAGCCCGCCTGGAAATATATAATACTCCACTATGTCTCTAGTTAACAAGTCTTGGAGGCTTTATAGCCTGGGGCAGATTCTACACACACACACACACTTTTCCATTTACAGTTTACCTTGAGAACATTCTTCTTCTTCTTTCAAGCCAAGCTTCCCCCCACACCACCAACTTGAAAACTTCTTTTAGACTCTTCACCATCGAAAACTTCCAAGCCCGTGTATGTTTGTACCTCCACCATCGCCGAATGCATTCAAGACAACAATCAAACCGCTTTTTATTTCAAGCCATCAAAAAGACCGTAATCATGGATTCTTGGGCGTTTCCAGCCACGGACAATGATCCAGGAATTGGCAACCTTGAAACGTGCAAAAAGATCCTGTTCCCAAGTCTATTCACAACAAGCGTCGCCGCACCAGCGTTCCGCTCTCAAGAAACCGCAAACCTTAACCCTGTTCACTCCAACGCGCAACCTTAGCCTTTAAAAAGATGGCGGCATCCAAGTGTCTCTCTCTCTATGATAAACTCTATTGTTTATGCAATAGCGCCTTGCGCTAATAACCAAAAACGCAACACCACCTCTCTGAGCGCGCGCCGCGCGCATATATACAGTGTGTCCAAGGACTTTGATCATTTCAAGGGCCCAAATGCCATTTAGCAAGACTGCCAGTGTACAATGCAGACTAAACACACTGTACAGTGAGCAGAATCACTTTCGCTTACCTTCAACAATAGCAATTATTGCCTCATTCATATAATACTTGACGACTGAGAGCAGGAGCAGCGCAGCGCCGACGCTTACTTACTCATTACTTCCTTAGCGAGCAAATAATAATGTAAGAAACGTTAAACAGATACATACGCAACCATTTCAAGGATATCGTATGAAATACAAGGCTTTCTGCGATATGTTTGTGTTGTATTATTATTATTACAACATCCTCTCGTATTTATACAAGTATAACATCAAGGTGTAGGATATAGCCCCCCCCCCACCCTCGACCAAACAACAGAAACGAGACAAGGAAAAATTAAACGTGTGTCAGCGCTCATTGCACCATCTGACGACGACAGCAAGTCTCTAACGTTTTCAACAGGCATTCAACGTTAATACTATATAATATACGTTTGCAGGTAAATCCAATTAGACCAAGCCGGTAACGCAACTTTGGAAATTCTATTTGATAAAATACTGGGAAAAATCACCTGTACACAATCTGGCCATTCCACAAAGCTCCACTTCCTCCACCACCCCCACCTCCTGAACCTTGCCACCTTCCAACACTCGTAGCTCCGCCTCCTTGACCTGCTCCACCTCCTTGCTGCTGCAACGTCCCCAGCGTCAACTGCTGCAATTGAGCCGAGGGATGATAGTATTCGAACCACCTCCCACACGGCAAACAAGCTACAAACTGGACACTAGCCGTAGTTGCAGCTCCCGATGGTCCCACTGAAGTTCCCAAAGAAGCGCCGCCGCCACCATTCATAACACCGCTATTTCCAACTCCAATGTTCCCATTAAGCCCATAATGGATTGTCAAAGGTCTCGAACACATTAAACATAACAATGTTGGATGCAAGGAAGGTCCTGGTACACGAGCAGTAGCAGCAGCTCCTGCAGTCACCATCGACGAAGTACCCGCAGTCAACACGACGCTTGGCGGAGGACCACAGAGTGATATTCGCAAAGAAGGATTGTTGTGGTGACTAAAGTGATGACGCTGCTGCTGTTGCTGGTGGTGGTTCAAATTAGAGCCTCTTCGATGATGATTGTTGTGGTGGTACGCCGAAGTAGCGACTGTCGAAGCAGTTCCTTGTTGGTGGAGCGGAGCGCCTTGGGCGCTGGATATCGATGGTCTGTAGATTGGTCGGAGGGAGGTGCCGGGGCCCGTTTTTATCACTACAACCATGTCTCTAGCAGTGTCTTCTTTCAGCGACAGCCGAGGAAAACATGTGGCGACGTTCGATGCCGAAATAACTTGTACTGACACTGTCACAACAACCTTACTGATCACACAGATTAGTCAGCGATTTCAAGTCTAAAATAGCAATTCGTATACGAAATAGAACCACACATATGTATAAACAATGATTGCACTCGCGTCTCAACAGGTAAAAAAGTGGATGATTTAAAGCCAACAGTCCTTATAACTACTTCTAGAATATCTAAAACACCTTGTCTTTCACACCGGCAACAAACCAACAAACTTGCCATTAGAATTATACAAGTCTCGACCCAACCAGCGTCGCACGGCAACTAAAATTGACACTTGGCAGCACTTCTTCTAGGATTCTAGCTTCTAACGCTGTCTAACGCAACTCCACGCACACTTTAAAAGAAAGTAGTAGCGAGGAGTGCCTCTCACTCACTTCGCTCCTCTCCGAACTTTCCCGAGCCTCCTCCCGCACTCCCGCACCGTATACTAAAGTAACTGAAAACCATCAACTTTCTCCCACTCACTTGCTCTCTCTTTCTCCCATTGCGCTCCCTCCTCCGCAAGTCCGATGCGTCCTTCTTCGCTACTGGAGCCTCCAGCCGCCCAGTCAATACAGCTCAAGCCACATCGCCACCAACTTCCTTTCACTTCCACGCTACTTCCTAAACACACATCAAAGTCGTCTAGACGACGGACCGGGAAACGGACAATTTTTCCCCTCTTTAGGCCCACACAATTCCAGCCTATTTTTACCCAGATTTACCCCGCTGCCATGACACCAACTACC
Source organism: Sphaeridia pumilis (assembly GCA_034698345.1). Lineage (NCBI taxonomy): Eukaryota > Metazoa > Arthropoda > Collembola > Symphypleona > Sminthurididae > Sphaeridia > Sphaeridia pumilis. Next base: position 6,513 of record JAQGBJ010003282.1, read on the forward strand.
AAAACTATCCACAAGTCTCACATGCTCAGTATCATCCCACCCAACCCAGCAGCGCATTTTATACATTCGAAGTGGTACCAGAATCAAAAGAAGTGCGATACTTCCAACTTCTGATACCAAAAACCGCCCAAACTCCAACTCCAATTTGTCTCCTCCAGCCTTACACTCCATATCGAGTACTTGGGCTCATCTGAAGGCTTCTTGAAAGAGTCTGGAAAGACCCCAAATCCATTACTCGCCCAAGCATTATGACTTCCCCTCCTCTCCTTACATCCCATTCTCTCCCTCCCCAATGCATAAAAATTTTGTCGATCCATCCATCTCCCCACTGCTTCCTGCTCTGTTTTCTCCACGTGTCTCCAGTATCGACTGATTCCCGCACACAACAACAGCCCATCCAAATCATATTCACCCTCCTCATTCTTCCCTCCCCTTCTTCTTCAGCCGATACCCGCTTTTAGAATACATAACCCGGCATTTTCCCACCCGAGTACATTCACCCTGAATAAAACAGACTCCCCTACCCTACCCACCCTTCTTCAACGGCAAATAATAAGCCAGAAGAGGGAGCCAAGAGCCATTTCGACGAACCCATATGGACTTTTTGCAGTACAACCAAACAAATACAAAGTGAACAAAGCCACCCTACAACACTTGCATTAAATCACCCTCTTCGGATTCCCCATCCAGCCACCACCCCTCACTTCTTTATGGGCTCCACCAAGGCCAACTCCAGTAGCAGCCTCAACTTCCACTTCCCGTCCACAAGGGGAGGCCAGCAGCAACAGCAGCATAAAAATAATCAACAAGGGCTGCTACCACCACAATATACACATTTTTCACCGGAACTCAAAGACTCTCACAGAGCTCGCTCACTGTACCAAACCAGGGACCCTCTTCTTCGGAGGGGAGAAAGCATCGATAGCGAAACCCGGTTCTTGCAACCCCAACCGACTATGCTCCCCCATTCCCATTTCACTCTGCCATCTGACTGACTGGGAGCAGAACTGGCGCTCTCTGTCGGTGACCAACTGTATCATAGTCGATGCCATCGACGCGAGTTCCAGGAAGTTACATCAGCTAGACTAACAGCAGACCTTCGGGGAACCAAAGGGTTAACAGCATCAAGTACCTCAACCCTTTCCGTCAATGGTTTCCAATAGTACATAACAGCAGCCTTAAGGTTCAGTCAATGCGGCCAAGGGACAGAAGGGACAAGAAACAAACAAATAAGCTTATCCACTACGGTACATGACCATCATGCCACATCGGCAATGACCCTGACCATGACACATTTTGAGCCCCAGTCAACAAGATTGTAATCGAGTGTAGAAAGAAAGATACTATATATTATTTTGAACATGTTTCAAGATACAAGGAGTATACACACAACAACAGCTGTCAATGGGACTTGTACTACATGCGTAGTGATAGTAGTGAAGAAGCTATTAGGAAACACTATAGGCGACCTATTAGAACAGCTTGCCAAGAATGCCAAAATCGCTATAAATCAGACCTTGAAATGAGCATATTGTAGTGGTAGCATTTTCAAGAAGGATGAGATGAAACGAGAAGTACAAATTACATGCATATACAGTTCAAAATTAGTTTTGTGGCTGCACTTATTACCAAGTAGCTAATCGATATTTCCGTTTGTACATACCACATGAGTAGGAACAAAAGTTGGTGGAGGAACAAACTGCCGGAAGATCATTGAAAGTCTTTCGAGTCACTTATGAATTTCAATTTCACATGACATTGCCAAAATGTTCGTTTGCTTGGCTAGAGCAAGCTGGACAGGTGTTGAATTTAGCAAGTCCACACGACAACAAGAACAAGAACAAACACAGCAGATCAACAAGCAAAAAACAGAACCTTTTTGAATTGGCTCCAAAACAAGACTGACTTGTTTCGCCTCTGGAGATCCAGCAAAACAACAATCGCAACTAACTAAATAATACCTGTGTTCCTCCAGATGAGCCCAAAGGTTCAACAATGGACAGAATCCTCATCAACGTTGTTTGTTGACCCGTTAGCTACCTTACTACGAGGAGGAGGCAAGAATCGATCTTTCAACAAGGACGTCGAGTAGGGATGGTAGTACACAAATGTCCAGTTTTTACAACCAAGTCTCAAGGTACTTTTGGATAGTTGAAATGACCTCTTCGCCTTCTTCTTCTTCCCTGCAGCAAGCCTTCAAGTCGGCATGTCTGTAGATGTGACATTTGGGGCTACGACAGCCTTGAACTATTGACAAGGACTGATTCAACGAGCATTTCCTTCCTATATAAAATCTCTCAGTTTAGTCTTCTGTTCAGCTGGTACCCGAAAGCCAAAAACCAGCGGCATTAGGGATAGTATATAAACCTGCTTTACAAGACAAACAAACCATGAGATTTCTGACCTAATTTCATCAAAACGACGATTCTAAAAATGATCCATGGCCGATTTAACGACTAGAAGAGCCTTTGAAGAAGTTGTTCTTCTTCTTCTTGGGTTACTTGTGCGACCTTCTGAATGCGGTTCAGAATCTATTACACTCTTTATAAAAACTAGAATTGTAGAACAGAAACTTTTAAAACGTATGCTAGTGCGAACGTGAAAGACAACAGGCGCGCGTGAGTCCGTATTGAAACGCTATCTATTTATAAACAAACGGCTGTTTGTTTCCTGATATCAGGAGGACATTTTGTACATGTATACAACTCAAGTCGAGAAAGAATTAGTAACATTTGATATGGCGGCGGATCAAGTTGATGACACGACAACTTATTTCTGGGAGTTTGCCATAGCGAATGTGAACATGACTACATGACTTCAAGGATTGCTGCAGCAGCAGCAGATCGCATTCTTGGCCAATGGCAATCCGAAGAAACGTCAGCGGATCCGGGAGCATAATAGCAACGCACTCAAAATTCTAAAGACAGCAAATCAATATTAAATAAGTTAATACTGAATAATCATCTAGAAAGATTTCCAAAGAGCAACCTCAGCTCAAGCCACAGCCGACACCAACCTACAACAACAACAACCCTGACAAACAATTAGTGTGAAGATCCACTCAAGACTCCCACACTTGCTTCAGTATAACATACATTATTACGAACAATCATTAAGTCAAGGTGAAGAAGCACGCATTTGCAGTTCTCTTCTTGATTTAATCCTAATGTAATACCCACCGAGTTGACTACTTGCCTTCTTGATTACGTACGTTGATGAGACAGTCGACTATGTTGTAATATACATGTTCTGCAGCACAAGAGAGAATAATGGGTGTTCACACTTGCTTATTCGAGGGCAATTAAAATCACTTCCCTATTCCATCCATTCTCACAAGCTTGAATGTTAACGGAGAACCAGAAGTTGCTGGCGAAGAACATCTGGTTTCCAGCGAATTGTGGAGAGACTATCGATATGCGTTCTTGTTCAGATTTCACGTTCCCCCCAACTACATCTAGAGTTTCTGAGGACTTAAGACTTGAGTGAGAGTACCGAATGCTAGAACTGAACTAGAAAAACACAGTTTCCGGGTTAAAAAGTTAAAACGGAACTTACACTTACCTTCGGCAAGTCTCCAGCGCTTCTAAGACAGGTTTAAATCGATGACTCTCCTCTTTTGAGTTCAATAAGGCTTGAGTAGACTTCCACGGCTGATCCTCGGTTCTGCTTCCTTGAGCAAACCACAGAAGGTCGTAGGTCAGTGCGGTTTTAGTACATACTAACAGCTATTTATGGCACTTGGGAAGTCACACAAAGTACAATGGGTGTCTTTCAATTCATTACGAAGGTCTTCTTCAACCTGGAACACTTGAGGGTACTACCTAATAAGAATATCCAGGAAGTACTTTAGAGCTTTTCCAGAAGCTTGCAGGCTTCAAAAGCATAAACAAACTGTGTCCAACAGGATCAGACGTAATTCCTGATGCACTAAGGCAGTTGGTCGGTAGCTGATGCTTTAACAAACGTTCTTTCATCTAGATGCATTCATCGTTCCAGAATTTCAGCTTCGGTTGAACCTAGAAAATTAAAAATCGTTCTTAATTTGTAACCTGATGGACTATGAAAAATGAAAACCCAATCATATCAACTGTTTCAAACAGCTTCTTCACTCACGTCGTCAAACAGCAATCTTCAGTCCGCCCAAGTAACTATCGTAGCTGCTACTACCACCAAGACGCGGAAGTCCTTGAAGACCTTCTTCAAATCTTTGAATTTTACCAATGGCTGCTCCTTTTATCTTCGTCTTGACAATATTCAATTTCCAAAGCTTGGAGCTTTTCAAACCACAAACTGACTAAGGTCAGGTCGAAGCAGATCAAATTCCATAATCAATTGACTACAGTCCGAACGAATTCTCAACTTAAACTGTGTTAGTTTTCTTCCAAATTCCGACCAATTCTTGCACCATTTCTTTCAACTTTTCGGCTGTTAACAGCACTTGTTCAATAGTCTTAACAATCGATTACGTAACAATAACTTTGAAATGCTCGTTAACCACTTTTGTATTAAATAGCGTTAAACTGGCCCCACAAAATTCTTGTTCGCAACTGGAGCTCAATTCTTCAAGACAAAAACATTGAGAATACCAGCCGAGGAAGAACCACCATCGTAATGTATTTAAATGACGACCAAAGTCTTATGGGAAAAACACATTGGAAACTACATTTCCGTATGTACATCTCATACTTTCTTAGGGACGAACCGCGCTGTTATCCCCTTTTGTAATGATCAGGAACATGGTCCATGTTAAACCCGTATATATCCATGGGATACAGAGGGGTTCTCACCATATTGTGCATACGCGACGGCTGCATAAATACAGTATGCATTATATAGCCAAGTCTCATCGTTTCGAACGAAACGGCGCTGGGGGTGTGAGTATGTGTGTATATGTGCTGCTTTTTCAAGGCTTTTCGCTAATGCCCGGGTAGGGAAACCTTGATTGTTTTGGCTTTGCATCAAATAACCCGGGTTTTAGTTTGCCCCGCTATGCCTGCAACGACGCCCCATGTTTTCATACGGCTTCTTTGTTTTGTTTGTATACAAACTCGATGATTCGTGGAGGGAGTGGAAGCCATAGAGGAACTATATCCCGCGACGAGAGCGGGGGATTCGAAAATTTGGTTTTTTTGCTCCTCTCTCCCGTTCGTTTGTGTTGTGTGTATTTTCGTTACTGGGCGCGTGTTGAAGCTTGGAGACAGAAAAGGGAAGTGGACGTCGTGCTAGAAACAACGGAAAAATTAGTTACAAGATTATTGGCAGCGACGGTGAACGCTTAATTTTAAAGTTTTGTTATTAATGTCAGTGAAGTGATTAACTGTTTGATTTACGGGGTAGACTTTTTGAAATTTTGTAAGTGAGGTGAGATGGAATGAGTTTCTGTTGAAGTGCGCGCCGGTGGTCTAATTGGGAGGTAAGGGAATGAGCTTTTGATTTTTAGTTTCAAAGTTGACTAGTTTGAAGGTAGGCGAAAGTTTAAAGTTGAAGAAAGTAGTTCAGCGGTTTGGGCATTATATTATTTTTTATGTTTAACTGTGAGTTATGTCCGTTACTTTCATTTTGGCGTTCCTTCATGCACTATTGCGCGTGGGTGGTCTGTAATGACATCGTAATAATGTGGACCTGTTTTTCGTTTTTCAGAGATTAGGGGCCTCTAAAGTTGGAGGAGAAAACTGTTAAGTTGAAACTAAAACGGAAGAAGCAGCGGTGAATTCTATGAAGACTGGGGAGGGGTAATTCTTACTAGATGTAATGTGAAGAGTTAAATCTAGATTGATCAATCAGGTACGTCATTTTGAATTTATTCAGTTTAGAAAGTGAATCGTCCAATGCATGATCTGTTGTAGTCACTTTTTAGTATTTCTTCAGAGCGCAATTGTTTCACAATCTTCATATTTTCATGATGGAATCGGTGGAAGCACTACTGGGCAACAGTGTGCTTTCGAAGCGGGCGATTTCATACATGTACATTAAAGTGCGGAACCTAGTTGTAGTTGTAACATATATATAGAGTATTATTCGGTTTTCGAAGGATTATGGACAGTGATAAGGCAACTTTTCTTGCAAGTTTACGCTGCAGTTTGAATCGTGCGAAAATGTGGTGCAAATCTTGTGACTTGGATTGAACAAATTGAACTTATGGATAGAAATTGGGGCCTTAAAATTACTGGTAGAGGATGTGTTATATAAATCTACAGATTTAACTTCGGAGCTGCTTTGATGCTGATGCATATGAAGCATGTAATTATTAATTACTTTCAGATGACAGTCGTTGAAAATTGAAAAATATCTATTATATTTAATGTAATCGAATACGTACTTTTCGTAGAGCATTAGTTTTCGCGAGCAATGGTTCGTAGATTCGTAAGGACATCCCGTGTAAGTTTTCTGTAACAAGTGTCGCTTCGACAAAACTTCTTTTTTGTATTATTTCTGTATCGAGCGTGTTTGATGTTGATTGAGCTAATTGTTCATGTTGTCTTCTTCTTGGACTGTAGGTACTTGGAAGAATTTTGCTGCGCTGCTACTGGACGAAGAGAAGACGGATTGTGACGTTTCCCACGTCATCAATTTTGGTTCTTTAGGTATTTACAATGTGAAATTCAGAAAATGTCAAATGCGGACATCAATTGTAGTCACAAACGGGAATAAACATTACGGTTGTTACATGACCGAC
>JAQGBJ010003283.1:0-13186 GCA_034698345.1 Sphaeridia pumilis
ACTGAATATGAGCATTCCATATTGATTTCTGCCGCGTTACATGTTAACAAGTTGGAAGAATACATAGCTTGTTTTAAAGTCTGACCTGCTGAAGTTCTAGATTTCTATCGGTTAAGAAAAGCTGAAAGAATATGAGCTACATGGATTATAATCAGCTTTCTACAGCTTACTACCAGCTACAGTTTGCGAATATGCATCGGTATTCGGCTGGGTTTGAAGAGAATCAAGCTAACAAGGCAATCTGAGAGCTGACAGCTGGGGTTACAAAACGTGCAAATATTTGCGATTGAGGACATACAAATACTAAAAGGCCTACTAGTACACGTACATTGTAACTTTGGAAAAGCTGCACACACAAGTTTATCTTTGTTAACAATAAATATTGAACTAGGTTTAGTGGCCGTCATAATGGCGTAACTTTCACTTGGTGTACAAACTGGACTTACTAGACTATTGTGCACGAGCACTTCCAAAGATGCTATCAACAACGATTGCAGCAGATACTAACAGCTGGAACAAGTAAGCTTGAAAATCGCAATTATTGCGATGCTCGTAATAAGAATTATGAGACTAGGAGTAGTGCTAACAATGGTTAGTGCTAAAGTAGGTACTCCCAATAACAGTGACACAACGGCTTCGGCTTTTCCACAAGGACATAAGCTTACAGGCTCTTTCATGGTAAGCCAAGTCTAGGAACTCGAGGTTTGAAGTCTGGATATGATGGTGGTATTAAGGTTGATTTGTACTGCAGAGCGATCCTTCGTACTCCTACGAATCCCGTCTGGTGTTCAAAAACGGCGTTGTTACAGAGGCAGACGGCCATTCGGTATCAGTGTTCCGTGACTTGACGTACTTGCTTCGTCTCGAGTAAGCTTTGAACTGAAAATAAGAATACGAATTTGGTTTACGAAATGTATGCACCAATATTTTGATGTTGATTCATTCACAGACCTGTGCTGATAAAAGCAGCAGATTGGGGTGACTTACTTCCGGATGGAACGTGGACTGGAATCACTGGTGATCTTCAAAAACACGTTGCGGACGTGGCAGCAAGTATGGTTACATTCACACAAGAAAAAGCTCGGGACTTCCACATAACTCAGCCGACGTACAAAGGGCTTTTCTTTGTCCACTTTCGAACGCCAAAGAGTCGCGGGTATCGGGATGTCTTCCAAAAGCCTTTCAAGCTTCAAGTGTGGATTGCGCTAGGATTGGTGGTGGTGGTGCTGATGATATCTTGTCTGGTGCTAACGAGCGTTCATAGTTGTATGGTATCCTGCCCTGTTTCTGCTGAGGATGATTCAAGTGGCGAAATTTTCAAATGGACCAAGAATCCGTCCGATGCTTTCATTCTCATTTTCTCGATGGTGACTCAACGAAGTGCTGGATTTTCTCCAGTAGTCACTTCAATACGGATCTTTGCAACAATTTCGGCATTTTCCATGCTAGTGCTCTACGTCTCGTATTCTGCGCAGTTGGTTTCAATCTTCAGTGCTCCCACTCCTCCAATCAAAGACTTCCAAGAGGTCCAGCGGCAGTTCAAACTTCTTGGTGATGTGTCGGTGCCGTTTGTCACGAAGATTATTCACGTATGCTGTTTCAGACATTAAGAATGTTTAGCTCCTATGAAACCCTTTTCACACAACTGTTATCACAGGAAGCTCACAATCAAGAGGTTAGCGGCTCACCGAATTCCGACAAGTTCTTCATGACGACGGAAGCAGCCATTGAGAGAATTCTGAAAGAGGGAGACGTGGCTTTCTTGACACTTGATGGCTTCTATTCAGCCTTCATCAAACAGAATAGGACACTCGAGGAGTATTGTCAGAGCATTTCTGGGCTTAAAGCTCTGAGGACACTTCGGTGGAGCGGGATGCTTGTTAGACGTGATTGGCCTTTGACGGAAAAGTTTGAACAGAGGTAGGTTCTCAAGTGGCTTATGGCAATTGTTTCCGAGTGTCTAATGAAGTTTCCTCTTAACAGCATCGTCAAATTGATCGAACGAGGTTTCAATCATCGTTATGAACGAACATCCAATAGCATTTCGTTCCCCAACTGCAAGATAGAACAAGAAGCAATTAGACCCGATTTTCAAGTTAATAATACTGAAGTAATGAGCGTTTTTGTGTTTCTTGGAGCTTCTTACATTGTTTGCGCCTTCTTTGTACTTCTGGAGTGGCGGGTCTTTAGACGGATTCGTGGAAACAGTTTACGCCAGCTTTTCATAGATTCAAAAGTAAGTCTGGAAGAAGCAACTTGATTTTTGAAACGTGTTCTCCACTAGAATGTCCATCCTCTATTTGTTCGTCGTTAGCATTCTCTTCAGCTTCAGCAATGGTCATCATGAGTCACGGGATCCAGAATTGTTCGTTGGAGCCGTTGTGGTAATGAAATTCCGTTTTTCGCAGGTATAAGGATATAGCAACTTGATTGCACTTCTTCTGCAGAGCGACCCCAAATATCCAGAAGAGTCAAAACTGGTCTTCAAGCGTTCCAAACTCGCCCTAGCTTCTGGTCACTCGGTCAACCTCTTTAACGATATTGTCTTTGCTCTGAACCTGAAATCGAATATTGTCAAGGGTGCTGGCTGGGGTTCCAAGCTTGAAGACGGTTCTTGGGATGGCGCTTTGGGTCAACTGGAGTCTGGTGAAATTGACATCTTTGCTTCACAAGCCACATTCTTACCAGAAAAGGCCCAAGAATTCCGTCTGATGCCGCCGACGTTCAAAGGCCAATATTACGTGTACTTTCGAACTCCAAGAGGTTTTGCCTATGAGAAAGTCTTCACCAGGTCCTTCAGCAAGGCTGTCTGGTTCGCCACCATAGCAGTTTTTGTGATCATTGCCATCTGTACATGGTCGTTGTCCAATTGTTATGCTCCAGGAGCCGCTTCCGATCCAAAGTATTCTGCGTCTGACGTTCTGATCTCTTGTTTTGCCATATTTACCGAACAAGGTGTTTCTGAAAAGACAAAAGTGTTTCAAAAGCTTTTAGTTCTAGCACCATTCTCATTACTTTGTTACGATGTTTAATATAGGCGCACCTTTCATGCCGAATAAAAGCAGCCTTCGAATCTCCTTGATAGTCAACAGTCTCTGTGTAGTCATCATTTCAACGGCATATTCGGCCCAACTTGTATCCATCTTCAGCTTGCACGAAACTGGGATTCATAGCTTCGCTGACGTTCAAAACAGACTTGTTCTGAAGGGGGATAGTGCTACACCATTCGTCCAAGGCTTGGTTTACGTAAGGTCTAGTTAGAAAGTCGAAAGGAAAAGCACGGACTACACATCTGGTGACTGATTTTGGTTTCTATCATGTAGGGTACTAACAAGTCTCACCTTCAACACCCAGGATTCTTGATTGACACAAATCTTGCTGTTCGGGAAGTAATGAAGACCTCAAGTGCCTTTTTAACGTTCGAAGGGTTTCCACGAGCCGTCATGCTGGAGGCCAACTTGTCGTTCAGGCAGTACTGTAATCAAGTCATGAGGGTCAAGGCGCTGAAAACCATTCGATGGTCAGGAATGGTAATGTTAAAAGAGCATCCTGGAACAGAAAAAGTTAAGCAAACGTAAGCAAAATTGGATTTATCATTACAAGACTGGTTTGAAAATGTGATTTTGGCAATTAATGATACTGGTTTTTCCTTAAACCATAAACAGCGTGATGAAAATACTGGAACGGGGTTTGAACTACCGATATGAGAAGAATGCTGAATATCCGAATTGCAACCGAGAGCCGAAACTGGAACACCCTCATGTCGTGATTGAAATCGAAAGTATTCTGGTACTATTGTTTACCTTAATGGCCGCCTACATTTGTAGCGTCAGCTTAATGTTGTACGAGGTCAAGAGGATGTCATCACCCAGCTTTCAAGTTTATATACCGTGAAAATAAAGCCCTGAATAATCTGAACACTTTGAAAAGTCTACTTGAGCAGGACCGAAAAAAGTGTTGTTTTCTCTTTGAAACAAGTTACATTCATCGACCCAAACTCTATGAGTCCGTAAGACATGGCGCGCGCGGGTTCAAATCTCACACCGGTTTGTTTGTTTTTGGTTCCAAGTTCCAGCAAAATTTCAAATGACTCTTTGATCAGATATAATCACGTTTAACTATAATTGTGCATGATGGCGGAAATCGAAGGTGAAGCAAAGACATTCCTCTATTCTTGGTTGGGGAGGAAGAAGCTTATTCCAAATTATGGTGTCCGGCAAGCAGGTAAAACTTCCACATTAGCATTCAAAATATGAGAGAACATGAAACATTTTTGTGTTTCAACCCTATTTTTGTTTCGTAGGTGCAAAACATCGGTCTAGATTCCTCTGCGAACTGACAGTCGATGGATATTCATACGTCGGTGTTGGGAATTCAACTAACAAGAAGGACGCTCAGACTAACGCGGCAAAAGATTTCATTCAATATCTTGTACGAACTGGAGAAATTCCATCAGATGCGTTACCTACGGCTGTAAGAAGTTTTACGAGATTTGAAGAAAGTTTTTCATATGTCCAATTAATACCACATTCATTGTATCACAGGCTTTAAATGAACCCTCTTCAGCAGCATTCAATACTGCTTCAGGACAGCTTGCCAATGCAGAATATGCAGCACCACGTCCAGTTTTCCAAGGTGGTATGGGGCCTACAGATTTGGGACAGGCGTTTCAGTAAGTTCAGAATGAATCTAAGAGTTCGAAAACTTGAAAGTATATGAATCTCAATTACTAGACACTGTAGATGAATGTAAATACATCTCAATGTCTTTAGGCCAGCCAGAGGAGGGTTTCGGAACTTTGACGAACTCAATGCAAAACGTGTTGCCGAAGCCGAAGATGTTGACGTAAATGCCCAAATACATGGAAACTGGACCATCGAAAACGCCAAATCCAGGCTCCACCAGTTTATGCAGATGGGGAGGATCAACACTGATTATGTGTACATAGGGGTCGGGCCAGATCATGCAAGGTGGTTATATAACGGGAATCAAATTGTGGGAACTGCTTTTGTTTTAGCGGTTTCTGCAAAGTGGTTCTTGTTGAATTGTTGATACTCTATCCCGAAACCCTTGGTTATTTTATACATACGTTCTCAGCCTTGAGCACAAGGGATTCGAAAGTTGATTTAAGCCAAATTCAAAAACATGAGGTGATTCCCTTGTGCTCAGCGGCTAATGTGGGTTTGCATTATAGTTGGTAAGCTACACGGCTTTGAAAAGTATGATTCGTGATTGAATGTTAAATATTTGTGCTGTTTGCAGACACTTCGAAGCGGAATTGGGGTTCTATGTCCCCCAGCTTGGGCGCAGTAAGTACATTCTTTTCATCCCATGCCTGCAAAAAGTGAGATAGGGTGTTGTATCCGAATTTTTTCCTTCAGAAATGGCCGAGTCCCAAAATCAGTCGAAAAAGCAAAAAAGGTTAAAGCAAAATTCAGCACGATCAAAGAACCAGATTGCACGCCTTCAATTTTTAGCAATTTTTTCACGTCAATAAACTTTTTCTCTCGAATTTTCTCCATACTCGGCCTGAAGCTGAAGAGACCCTAGGGCAATTCATGCAAGAATTATGTTCCTCAAGGCTACAGTAGGACTTCCAAGGTACATGCGTTCCCTGTATTAAATTCTTGATCATCAGAACTAAAACAGTTGAAACTGGGCCTACGAATTTCGATCGAAGTGAAACCTACTGAGTCGGCTAATATGGCCCTTCTGGCCAGGTATCCTCTCGATACTCAGATACCTCACCTTTTGCAGGTCTGTTTCATCCTGTAATTTTGTTTGTGTGTTTTGGTAAATTTTGATTGGTCGTAACTGCAGAAATTATTGCCCGGGAAAGTGGATCGACGAAGCAGACTGCATCAAAGAGCTGTGCTCTGTCCTTCGTGAGACAGCTGTTCCATTTGGGAGTCATCGAGCCATTTACAGGCTCCTTGAAGAGGCAGAAAAATCTTAACGAAGTCCCACCCTTCCCTACGGAGGTCAACCCGAATGTGATGCGAGAACTTCGAAGTTTTCTGCAGGAACTGAACATTGCTATACCAGCTGTGACACCTGAGGTATTGGAAATCGTAATTTGCAATTATATTCATGATTAGTAATGATGAGTGCCTCTGTGGGCTCCAAAAATTCCAGCGTTAGCCGAAGCAAACGTGGGGGTTGATTTAATCTTGGGGTATAGCATCAATGGTCTCACTTTGCGATCCCAGACCATTGGTTTCCCTTGATCAAGGTCGGTGTAGGTGTAAGCATCATTGACGACCATTATAGGCTACATGCTCTATTAGACGACCTTGCTACAAGTTTGCAGAATTATTCACAGTATATTTATTGCTACTTTTTACTGAAGCTTCTAGTCTAAATTTGCTCACCACTACCTAGATGCGAGCGAATTTTGTCGTACACTTAGAGTTGCTTGTTTTCTAGCAATCAAAGTAATTAGAATCTTATTTAACTCATCATTTTGGTTTTCAGAATGCAAGCAATCGGCATGATCAGAATGAATCCTCGAGTTCAACTGTAGTTACTTTGGTTGAAGAGACAAGAAAAGCTATAACTGTCGGACCTGGAAATGAAGCCAAAGCCGGAGTAGTCTCATGGTCTCCACCGCTGCCGAACTGGAATCCGCATACAAGCTGCAACATCGACGAAGGTCACATGGCTGTGGTTAGTCAAGATATCTATTCATAAACTTGATATACTGATATTGGATATTGTTAAGTTTTAATGATTATTTGTTTTAGACTTCACTAGAACAACTAAGCGAAGAATTCCTTGGAAGTTTCCGCGAAACTCAGCAAACAAGCGAAAACTATCAGAAACTGCTTGAGCCAAGACAGAGTCTGCCTATTTATCGACATAGGTCCAAGTTACTAAATGATATCCAAGAACACCCTGTCATTTTAATTAAAGGAGAAACTGGATGTGGAAAAACTACTCAAGTGAGAAATTCATGGATTAGTCGATTCGGATTATTATTATTGGTGGTTTTTCGTGATTGTTGACTACAGTTTTGATTTTCTTAATTTCTTGATAGGTTTGCCAGTATATCCTGGACGACTACATACTATCCGAACAAGGGGCATTCTGCAACATTATCGTGACTCAGCCCAGGAGAATTTCGGCCGTCAGTGTGGCCGAACGGGTAGCAAATGAGCGTGGAGAAGAACTTGGTCAAACTGTTGGTTACACAGTTCGGTTTGAATCGTGTCTGCCAAGACCCTATGCTTCTATTTTGTTTTGTACAGCCGGTGAGTGGATAACTGATGATGTCTCAGACATCATGTCTGTCAGTTTTTAACTCAACTTGCTACATGAAATGCTGATAGATTGTATTCTTTCTTACAGGCGTCCTGTTAAGGAAATTGGAGGCTGGTATCCGTGGAATTTCGCACATTATTGTGGACGAGATTCACGAGCGGTAAGGATCTACAAAGTTTATGACAATCAAATTCTTTAGAGTCGAGAATATAACCTTACTTATGCTGTATGCAGCTCCTACGAGACAGACTTTCTGATGGTTGTTCTGAGGGACATGTTGGCGACTTATCCAGAGCTGAGGGTGATCCTTATGTCGGCTACTTTTGATGATACATTGTTCACACAATACTTCAATGGATGTCCAGTTCTAAATGTTGAAGGCCGGGTGTTTCCTGTCCGAGAGATGTTTCTCGAAGATGTACTAGAAGCCACTGGATACATGCCTTCGCCTGATACCATCAGGTTAGTTTGATTTATACGAATATATTTTTAACAGAAAAACACTCGGTCGAAAGGTTTGATTGTCAGAGTTGTGTTTGTTTTTCCTCCTGTAATCCCTTCCAATTTGTTGTGAATCTTTCCTTAAAGTTTCTAATCGCGAATACATTTTTGTTTGTTTTAAGTATGCATGAAGTTGCACTAAAAATGATCTGTGTACAGGAAAATCAAAAATAAGAACAAAGAGGACTCGGAAGTGGCCGATGCAAACGTTAGCGATAACGAACGTAATGTGAATGTACTTCACCCGGGAAATATGTACTCACCGTCGACTGTGCAAGCAATGGAAATGATGGGCGAACGTGTTGACGACGAACTTTTTGCAGTATTATTGACCCACATCAAGAAATTGAACGTATCAGGATCCATTCTAGTTTTTCTTCCCGGATGGAACCGGATCTTCTCGCTGTTGAAGTATTTACAGGGTCATCCGTTGTTTGGTAAGCGAAATTCAAGTGTGGTTCAATTTTGATCAAATTCCATGATTTAAGACTGGTTTGTATTTACAGGTAGCAAAAGTTATTCCATACTTCCGTTGCACTCGCAACTTCCCAGAGAAGATCAGCATCGAGTCTTTGATTCAGTTCCACCGAGTGTAACAAAGGTAAGCTACAGTCGAGAATCTTTGCTTGCAGAATATTTTATGGTATGTAATTGGTTTTTGGCATAATTGCAGGTCATTTTGTCCACTAACATTGCTGAGACTTCAATCACCATTGATGACGTAGTCTTTGTAATAGACTTCTGCAAGTCGAAGACTAAATTATTCACATCTCACAACCACATGACCACTTTTGTCGAATCTTGGGCTAGTAAAGCCAACTTACTTCAACGCAGAGGAAGAGCTGGACGAGTTCGAGAAGGGCATTGCTTCCATTTATGCAGTAGAAAGCGATTCGAGATTCTGGAAGATTCAATGGTTCCTGAAATATTCCGCACACCGTTGCACGAAATGGCTCTAACCATAAAGTTACTCCGGTTGGGAGACATTGGCCATTTTCTCAGCAAAGCTGTTCAGCCTCCTCCAATCGATGCCGTTATTGAAGCAGAAGTTTTGTTGACAGGTAAGAAGAGTAATGTAGTCGTCACCTTGGTTCACAGGGTTTCATTAATTTTGCGGTGGTCATGATTTTTAGAATTGAAATGTCTTGACAACAAGAAAGAACTAACGCCACTAGGGAGAATCTTGGCCAAGTTGCCTTTGGATCCAAGGCTTGGAAGGATGATCATACTTGGCGTATTATTTGGGGTAGCTGATCCCTTAGCAACTATCGCAGCGCAGTCATCGAATTTGAGTGAAGTGTTCAACCTTGGTTTGGAGATGCGACGGCTTAGTGGAAGCCAAAGGGCTTTTGCAGCTAATCGGCATTCTGATCATTTCGCTGTATTGAATGCATGCCAACAATGGAATTCAATCTACAATAGAAGAGGAGAATCGGAAGCAAAGAACTTTTCCATAACCCGAGAGCTTTCTCACTCAGCTATGAAAATGACATTTGATGCAAAGGTATATATCCTACGACTTTTTTCAGAGGAAAACTTATTTGTGCTGGTTCTTTGGTTTAAACCTATTAACGTATTTCAGAACCAACTGCTCCAAATTCTGAACATGTGTGGATTTCCGGAAGAATCAATGATGCCTTCAAATATCTTCTTCAACGGGGATTCTCGAGAACTGGACATCCTGGCAGGGCTATTATGCACTGGATTGTATCCCAACATTTGTTACCACAAGGATAAACGTAAAGTATGTTTTATGTTGCGTGATAACACTCGGTTAGAATTTCATGCTAAATTAATAACGATTTTTTTGCTTCCAAGGTTCTGACAACAAACTCGGCTCAAGCTCTCATTCACAAAGCTTCTGTCAACTGTTCCAGATTTGAAGTATCTTTCCCTTTTCCCTTCTTCGTTTTCGGAGAGAAGGTCAGTTAACTTGAAAATGTAGGCCTTTGAAAGTATGCGTCTGAATGAAGGAAGGTTTAATTCGCCTGCGATAATTCCAGATTCGCACGAGAGCTATAACATGCAAGTCAATGACAATGGTATCACCCATACACATGCTTCTGTTCGGCACCAGTCGTGTTGACGTCGTCTACTCTGCTGATGGAACGTTTGTCCGCCTCGACAACTGGATCAACCTGGACATAAACCCCGAAGACACTGCTACTATCGTAGCTCTTCGGCCAGTCATCGACGACCTTCTAGTCAGAGCGTCGTTGAATCCAGACAGCTTCATACCCTTGAACGAACAAGATTCCAAACTTGTAGACTTGACTGGTCAACTTTGCCGACTGAATATGATTGCTGCTATGCAGGAAGTAGGGACAGACCCTAGAAGTTGGGGCTCATATAGGAACCAGAGGCCAGATCGCGGAGAGCAGTTCCAACGAGATGACCAGTAAGTAAAGTGTTAGCTTACATGATGGAAAACCATGGACATACATGCATGTTAATTTGGTTTCTGCTCACAGATCCAAGGACTATAATGCATTCAGCGAAGGAAATGACGCCAATAACGCTGTTTCGATGACTCAAGGACAGAAACGTGGCGCAGCTGATGATGTTGATGGACCTTCACCAAGCAAAAGACAACGTAATTTGCAAAAAGTACTAACTACATGGAGAATTATGTGCTAATTATTGCTCTTATCTGGAAATTTCAGAAGGGGAGAATCAAGAGACAGCTGATCAAACATTTGATAACCCAGACCTCAGTCGGTTCGAACCTTTATCTGGGAGCACCCCAGCTGGAGTTCATCAAAGGATTCCACGTGTCGACCAGAATACACCAAGGCAGCAACTGTTTCATGAGCCCAACCTTCGAGGTCGCGGTTTCGGCTTTGGCGGAAGTAACATGGGTTGGAGTGGAGGAAGTCATCAGAGCCCGAGCTTTAGTAACCATATAGGCCGTGGTTTCGGATTCGGGAATAGGTTCAACAGGGGATTTGTACCAAGACGTGGAGGCTTTAGAGGCAGCAGGGGTGGTGGATTCAGACCACGTTCAAAGTATCCTTATTGAAACGTTAATTGTGGAAATGTCTTTTGAAACTATGTTTTGTAGTGACCGGGTCACGTGCAGAATTGACTTTTGATACTAATGTACACTTGGATCGTTTAGTTTCTCTATAATGTATTGCTCCAGCGCTGTAAATATTGACTTGAGAAAATACATACGAAAAGCGTCAAAGCCTATTGTTCTTCACCTAAATCCTTCAAGGCTTTCCTTGCTAAAGTACACAAGTTCCATTCACAAGCCAACGGCCGACGAACTGGACTGGAAAGGATGGATGTTCTATAATGTCACGCTCGAGGTCTTTGGCTAACTGCAGCACAGCAATAATCAAATTCCATTAATAATTCCCACTTCCGGTTCCGCACTCTGCTCTACACCCGCAGCTTTGCCAACAAGAATTGAAGTTTGCTCTTGGTTTGACATTATAATTCAGGTAATTTACAGGATTCGAAGTCATCAAAACTGAGAGAGAGGATGCATCGCTTTGATTTTCCCTTGACAGATCTCATACTCTGTTGAAAACCACAACTTTTTTTCCAAGCCCATTTATGAAGAACATGATCAAAGGACGTGACTTTACAGGTAAGTGGTATCTAAATTATGTCGCAGAATCGAAAGCAACTAATTGGCTTTCCTCTAAAAGTAAGCATATATAGTCCATACTTGAAATGACTCAAAAGCCTGTGTATTGTTCTGGCTCAATGGCTATCACACAAATTGTCCTCTGGTCGATCGGCTGATACAGCAAGCAAATTTATGAACGTGGAGATGTGAGGAGAGTTGAATAGATACAACGCTAGAGCAGCTGGGGACCATAATTTTGTAGCAAAACATTGTAGCGATTTGCACTTGATGCCCTGACGCTCATTGCGAAAAATGGCAAAACTCCCCAAAACGTCCAAAGATTTGGTGGGCATGCCAAAGTATCATCGCGTTAACGCCGCCGTGTCGGAGGCGAGCAGAACAAATCGCATGAAACTTTTGCCATTGAACTGAATGGACAGGTGTATTTCAGCAAGATGTTTTCGCTAACGAGAAAATAGACAGCAATGATATGAGAGTCTGCTTGTGAAGTTGGCTTGGAACCAGGCAGTCGTGGCTGAGAGAGAAAATGAGCCTGCAAAATTGGTCTTTCTTGATATCGTTCAAAAAGCTCTTCCAATACTACAATTAACCGATTATCTCGATTATTATCCCTTTCCTGCATCCTTGTTTACTTCCCACTTTGGAAATTAAGAGCTTTAATTTTCAGCGGCAGCGGGACGCTTCGCTTCTTTCTTTGATGTGATTTCACCGCCGGCGCAGACTTCAGACTCAGACCGACAGGTATCTCGCGAAATTATGCACGATCGCCGTCAAAAATCTGACAACTTGCTCCTCAAACAACGTAACGAGGAGGTAAGATGAGACGGTAACAAAGACTAAAAACACAGGTGCAACAATGGATGCTTCCAACTCGACTGTTCAGGAGCTGAAATCCTGCTGCGGTTGCTGACCGGTTGGAAACGTGCTTTTGCTCAAGTCTGTAATATAGGTTGGTTAACAAGGAGAGAAAAAGTTTAGGGAAAATATATACAAGTTGCGTTTGAATTGCATGCCCAGCCTTGTTGTTCGACTTTCCCTGGACGTCTTGGGGAAATTCAGGCAGTCACATCGTGACTTGCGGGGCGACCTGGAAGTGGAAGTGTGGCACATTTAAAGGCAATTATGTATATAAAAACGACGGCTCTACATGGAGAAAGTAAAATGTTCTTAGGGGCTTTGCATGGTTGGACTAACAAACAAAGTGCAGATTTACGAAATGACTGTTTTATAGTGTGTTTGCAGCACTTTGACTGACTGGCTATGAGCATTCCATATTGATTTCTGCCGCGTTACATATTAGCAAGTTGGAAGAATAAATAGCTTGTTTCAAAAGTCTGACCTGCTGAAGTTCTAGATTTCTATCGGGGAAGAAAATCAGGATGAGTACGATATCGGTTTTCTGTGGAGTAGTAAGAAAGTAGGTATATGAGAGATAGACTTGGTTCAAGAATAAAGTAGGGGAGACAGAGGGCTGTAATGGTACATGTCGTAGTATAATGGTATCGCCTTGTCTATACCATAACACATACAGGCCATGTCGGCCGAAAAGAGGAAAAGTAGGAAAGGAGGTAGAGATGCTCTTACTTTTTGCGAATTAGGGTATTTAATGAATTCTGAGACTTACAATTTGAGAGAACCTTTATTGACAGTTTACTTGGTTTCGGTCCTTCGACGGCGTGATGTACAGGAGTAATTTAATGGAGTTTGAATCTACTTGATTACTGTCTCTCAGCGCAACTGAGAGTAGTGGTTGAACCTGACTGTACTTTACTTGACAACTTCTAAAGAACTTAATTGAGATTAAAGATTACTAGTGTGAACTTGACA
>JAQGBJ010003284.1:0-13186 GCA_034698345.1 Sphaeridia pumilis
TATCATTCGTTACTCTCACTAACGGAAACGATGACAAAAGCTGCGGGGGTCCAATTCATCGGAGATTCTCAAGATATGAAGACGTTATATATTACGTGCGTTGGCTGAGGCTTTGACGAAAGCGTAAGTGATTTAATTCACCGTTTGGTCAGATGATGAGCTCGGAGCGCATAACAAGAACCCTTAATCTTGTCTTGAGCTGTTTCTTGCAGTAATTTTCGAAACACAATAGAAACACATACTTTTACACTTGATTTATGTCTATAATTTGTTCAGCTTTGTTTCAGAGTTTGGACGCTTTCACCAAGTGACTAGCAGCGATTAACAACATGGACTGGCCTAACAATCACAACGTTTAAGCTCGTCATCATCGCCCATAGCTGATCAAGGACTGACTGAGAATCTCAAGTCCAAAACTTTTGGCCTGAAGCTAATGTGATCTAGAAGGTTATGAAACAATCGGCATAACGGAAGAGTAAATAATTGTTTCAGATTGCCCAATTGCGAAATGTGTTAACCTGGGTTCAGTTTTACATTCTTTTGTTGTTTAGTTTAGGTGGAACGTGAATTACGTGAGACGAGGCAGGAGCACATGCTTTTTTGGCAAGCATTTATTTGCAGAGATGTCAAGTTCTTGGGTCGAGCATTGCGTGTAGTCAAAAAAGTACAAATATTTGTTATTTCAATGTGTGTTTGGTTTGATGAATTGCATTAATGTAATTTATTAACGTACAGGTAGATTTTGCTTCCTCTGTGATGGAAGGGACAAATGGTGTTGGGTGGCACGGTTACCGAGTTTCACATAAGGCCGCCATATAGTACGAGGCTTAATTACAGGTGTTTGCTTAAATGCTATTGTTTAAAACTCGAGTTCAAACTTGACATTTGGCAGGGGTGGTGTTTGAATATCTGTAACTGTGTAACGCTCGAGTTCGCAGTTTTGCAAGTGCTGAAAGTAGAAAGTGAGCTGGTCTGAGTGCAGTTTGTAACGAAATTTGTCATAAACGTGTAACATGGCTGATGCCGAAATGGGTTTGTGGACATTTAAAGATAATTGTGTCTGGGTATTATGATAATCGGTGACTTGTATTACGTTACGTGAATGAGAAATCTTCTGTTGAAATAATTACATGTAAGGATTTCGGCGCTGTCAACGGGTTTATTTTACTTGAAAAGCTCGTATTTAATGAATTGGATATTGATAGAAGTATTCACAGACTTTATATATACCATATTACGAGCTAATGAAAAGAAACATTTATATAACAATAGATGAAATTAGGCAGTGACGTATTAACAACTAGTAAGAAAAACTCATGGAACGAACAATAGATGTCGCTTACATGAAGCATAAAATTGTGGATCAATCTCCCGGCAGTGAATAATTTAGTATTACAATCGCAAGGATGTTAGACGGATAATGAAGCGCTTAAGTGAATGTATACAATGTAAACAGTAACTTCCATAACTTACAATTAATAAAGCTCAAGTTGATGTAATAACTAATTATTTTCTACCGACTTGGTGGACGTGTTACTATTTCAGGATCTACATCTTCCACTGGAACTGGATGTACTTTCATGTCAGAACGTAGCCGCATGCATACGGAGCATCGGCTGACCCGTGGAGTCTTGTCGCCCTTTGTGACAGCTGTATTGGGTTTCTTGAACATGTCTCTCATGTCGACAGCTGCAAGCCAGAAGGACAAGGAAGTAGCGTGTAGGTTACATGTGCCGTGAGCGTAGCACTCGATGAAGGGCTTTCGATTAAATTCCTGCAAACATGAGCCTGGAGAAGCTAACGCTTGACCTCCTCCTTGAGCACCAGCGTCGATGTGCTATGGAAGAAATTCATAAAGACATTCTTTTAGTGAGAGCTTGCTTAAAAATATTTCGATATGGGAAATTCGAGAGAAGCGTACCATGAGGAAGGAATAGCCTTTCCACAAGCGTTCCCATTTCGGTGGACAATTTGGACCGTCTGTTGTCTGGCTGTGAACAGCAATGACGTTTGTCTTGGACTCACAGACTGTACATCTGGAAACGTGGTCATGAGCGTCTGCTGCGTTGACTTGCATTCTCATGTTGTTTTCTGAAACTGAGTTGATGGCTCTCAGCCAGTAGCTGTAGTCGTTGCGTTGGGCGTATTGACAAACTTGGTTCAGATTGCACATTAGGAAGGGCATTGGAGAAAACTTTTCAAAGCAGGAACCTGGGTGACCCAAGTCCTGACCTTGCGCTTTGCCATCGGCCATGAGGTGGAGTAGGGAGTAACCATTCCAGACTGGCTCAGTCATTGGTGGACATTCTGGTACCTCCTTCTTCTGGGAGTGGAGGGCGAAGAGGAAGCCGCGGTTTTTCGGTGGACCGGGAGGAGGTGCGTCGCGGCCGATCATACCCTTGGGACCTGTTCGAAGTTAGCTTTGGTTAGATTTGCCCGTGAAATTCAGTAGTTAATGTGCAATTTTCAAGTACCTGGTAGACCTGGTTGACCTGGAAGGCCCGGATAACCTATGGCTCCATGTGTGCCTCTTCTGCCTGGGAGTCCAACGAGACCTTTATTGCCGGGAAAACCGTTGTTCCCTTTGTCGCCTGAAATTGAAAGAAATTGATTGAAAACCTTGATGGGGGACTTGAAACTTCCAAACCGCTGTTTACCTGGACGTCCAGGGTATCCAGGTCGACCTTCGT
The DNA here is from genome assembly GCA_034698345.1 of Sphaeridia pumilis. Classification (NCBI taxonomy): domain Eukaryota; kingdom Metazoa; phylum Arthropoda; class Collembola; order Symphypleona; family Sminthurididae; genus Sphaeridia; species Sphaeridia pumilis. The sequence continues at coordinate 2,691 of JAQGBJ010003284.1, forward strand.
CTCCTTCAGGGCCAGGATTTCCTGGCAGTCCTTCATCTCCAGGCTCGCCACGTATGAATGATGGGTATCCCTGTGGTCCGATTTCACCTTGTTCTCCCTGAAATGAAATTCAAGCTAGTTAAAGAGCTGACGATGTAAAGCATAGCAGCGAATTTCATGAAGGTAACCTTTGGTCCAGTGTCGCCGTATATGCCTGGAAGCCCATGGAGTCCATCCTGTCCTTTTGGTCCCCGGAATCCAGGCAATCCTGGACGTCCATTCCAGCCTCTGTCGCCTTCCAAGCCTGGAAATCCGTCCATGCCCCGTTCGCCCTTTGGTCCAGGCTCACGAGGGGCCACATCCGCTCTGGGCACATTCATATTGTTAGATACGCTATGCTATGCTGATGAATGGGGAATTTAGGCTCAACTTTGTTTCACTATAAACTTACGGCCATCCACGCTCTCCCATTAGTCCTTTGATACCGATAACGCCGGGAGGTCCTGGAGGACCATCCAGACCGTTAAGTCCCGGTGACCCGGGAGGCCCGATATCTCCTGTTTTAAAAGTTGTTATTATGCTATAGTCTTTAATGAGCCAACGGGGTGATTTGTGGACATACCGCGATCTCCAGGCAATCCTGGGAAGCTAGGCCCGACGTCACCACGTTCTCCTTTTCGTCCTTCAAGTCCGTCGAAGCCGTAATAGCCAGGGGCACCTTTTTGACCCTTGAATCCATCTTTTCCTTGCTTTCCCATTGGCCCAGGTTCTCCTTTTTCTCCCTTATGTTGTACTTCTTCGGCTAGAAAATGTATATCACGAGTGTTATCCAGTCGTTCAATGGAAAAGAGAATGTTAATAGTGTCCACATGATGCTTACACATTCCTTGGACTCCTTTGCGACCATCGCGCCCAGGTGCTCCATCGCGTCCATCACGTCCATCACTGCCACGCTCTCCAGTCATGCCCTTGATGCCGTCAAGCCCTGGCACACCATTGTCGCCAGCTTCACCCTTTGGGCCAACGAAACCAGGAGGACCCGGGTACCCTGAGGGAGACCAGCCAACGCCGCCCATGTCTCCAATTGGACCTGGTTCTCCTTCAGGACCTCTTTGACCACGATCTCCTTGCATTCCAGGAATTCCTGTAGAAACCGCTCAGCGTTAATAAATTATAAATTAGGGCAATGGCAGAATTAATAGAGTTAAATAAACTTACCTGGACGTCCGAAACGTCCTGGCTCTCCTTCATCACCAACTTCAGCTCCTTTGGGTCCATCATCTCCTCGAATACCCTTTTCACCTTTCCAGTTGGGAGTCGGTCTGCCAGGCCGACCTTGAGGACCTCGGTCACCCTTGATACCTTTGATTCCGGTTACGCCAATTTCTCCAATTTGCTGAAGCATCAAATGCCATTTCAAAGTTTGATACCGTCACTCATGTAGTCAGCAAGGAAATAGCTTACACTGGGGCCAGGAAGGCCTGGGAATCCCGGGAAGCCCATTTCTCCAGCCAAGCCCTTGGCTCCATCGATTCCTTGGATACTTGGTCCAACGTCACCGCGGGGTCCCTTGAATCCATCACGACCTCGACGGCCTTCGAAGCCTTTTTCTCCAGGTCGTCCTGAAAAGTACACAAAAGTTACCAACTGCAAGAAATGCTTGAGAGAAAGCTGAATAGATTTGCAGCCGACCATCTTCTCCTTGGTCGCCATTAAATCCTGCAGGCCCCCAATCTCCGCGTTCGCCTGGAAGCCCAGGGTATCCTACGTCGCCAGGGAGACCCTGGAAATATAAAGTTCAGCTAGCTTTTGACATCAACTTAAAAAATATGTATATATTCAGTGTGCTCATACACCCCATCCATTGTCTCCTTGTTCGCCTGTAACTCCTGAAGAGCCGAAATCGCCCATGTGACCTTTGAAGCCTTTGAAACCGATTATGCCAGGCCATCCTTTGAGACCAGGTGGTCCTGAAACAAAACAAATTTCAGGCATTCAAATTGCAAGCATTCTCCAGTAATTGCTTTAGAAATCAGGTCCTAGAATAGTACCTCGGGTGCCATTTTCTCCAGATTCGCCCTGCAAACCGTATTCGCCAACGAGCCCAGGACGTCCATCTCTACCTCTGAAGCCCGGTATACCTTGGATGCCGTCAGAACCCCTGGAACCATCATCTCCTTTGAGACCTCTGGGACCAATTGCTCCACGATAACCGTTTCTGCCGGGGAAACCAGGCGGGCCCGGAAGGCCAGGCATACCTGAAATGAGGAAAAGTTTAAAATTTTGACAGTTGAATGACACGCGAAATATAAATGCTTAATAATTACCTGGAAGGCCATCAGATCCTTGGAAACCTGGAAGACCAGTAAATCCAGGAAGTCCTGGTCTGATATCTCCGGTTTCGCCCTGAATTTCAGAGGTATAGTAATTAGAACCGTAATGATGAACATATTTTTGGATAGACTTTCAAACGTACCGGTGTGCCCGATTGTCCAGCATCTCCAGGAACTCCTTTATTTCCCTTGAATCCAGGTAGACCAATGAAGCCTCTGACGCCATCTTCACCAGCAAAACCTTCTCTTCCTTCGTGTCCTTTAGGTCCTCTCAAGCCCTTAGGTCCCATGTCTCCAATCCAGATGTTCAAACCGGGCTCGCCTCGCTCCCCTTTGAAGCCAGGAGCGCCCTTGAAAGATGGTTGAATTATTTCACCAATCCACATTCTTGCCATCTAGTACAGGGCAGTATTTTTAAAGTACATCCAAACCATTAAGCCCGGGACGGCCAGGAGCACCGGTGAGGCCTCTAAATCCGTCCATGCCGGGCAACCCTGGGTAACCCTTGAAACCGGGTTCTCCAGGGGGTGAAGGTCCTGTGTTTCCTCGCTCGCCTTTACGGCCTTGGCGACCATCAAATCCTGGGTAACCTTTGGGGCCAGCGTCTCCAGAAAGGCCTAAGCATGTGTAAAATTTCAGTTATGTGACATCGGAGGCATCAAAATTGATGCCACACTTGGTGCTTACCTCGAAGGCCTCTGGCGCCTGGATAGCCTTTAGGACCGTCGTAACGGATCAATGGTGTTGGACCTGGCAGTCCTGGTTTTCCTGTGCCACCTCTCACTCCTACTTCTCCTCTAAAATAGACAACAGAATTAAACTTGTGAAATCTATATGAAATATCTGCAGCTCTCCAAGGATGAACTCTTACTTCGGTCCTTTCCACCCTTTGTCGCCACGAAGTTCTTCACTGTCGAGAATATCAGCAGGCTCACCAGCTTCTCCGGGTTGTCCATTGGTGCCATCACGCCCGTTAAATCCCGGGGCACCCATTCGGCCTGCAACGGTATACATTTGTCAAATTCAGGTCATCAATTAGTATCTAAGTTCTTCCGTAGAAGCACTTACCATCTTCACCCATTGGACCCTTTGGGCCTCGGTATCCATCATCTCCGGTAAGACCAGGAGGACCCGGAGGTCCCCTGCCGCCATCAGGTCCGGGGTAACCTTGGTCTCCCGTAAATCCTTTGGGTCCGCTTGGCAAAGGTCCATCAGGAAGAATAACTTCTCCAGCATCTCCCTTGAACCCCTTGAAACCTTGAAGGCCTGACAAACCATGTCGCCCAACCATACCAGGGAAGCCAGCTTGGCCTCTTCTACCCTTTTCGCCTTTAATTCCGTCTTCTCCTACTGGGCCATTGGAGCCTGGCTGACCCCAAATTCCTGGTAGGCCCGGTTCTCCTTTGAATCCTGTGAGTAGATAATAGTTTTACCATTGAGGTTAGGTACAATGAACATTTTGGTTTTTCAAAGTTGATTTTCACATTACCCTTGTATCCGGGCTGTCCACTTAGGCATCGGCCACAATCTTCTCCTTGCTTTCCTTTGGGGCCGCGAATCCCCAAAAGTCCATCGAGGCCAGGTCTCCCAGAAGTACCTGGAATTCCAGGTAAGCCGGGTTCTCCAGGAGGTCCCACAATGTCAAGACCGATACCCGGATATCCCTTTGGTCCTGTAAGAAGTTTAGTCAGATTGTCAGCATTACCTGCGATAGAATGACTGCTGATTGCATTTTATTTTAATTCACCTGGTGGTCCTGGGTCACCGCGTTCTCCTTGGGGTCCATTTCTGCCGTCTCGCCCAGGGTAGCCGTCTGGTTCGGGTTTACCATGCATTGTTAGACCAGGGACACCTTTTTCACCCATGGGACCAGGGGGACCCTGTGGACCATACGGACCTGAAGAAGAAAAGTATGCAAATGAACATAATCTGGCACGTTGAAAAATGTCAATGCGTTTTTCTCGAATGACATACCAGGACGTCCTCTAAAGCCTTGTCTTCCACGCTCTCCCATTTCACCCTTTTCTGAGTATCCCGGAAGTCCAGGTCTTCCAGAAGTACCAGGCGGTCCAGGGAGTCCATGTGGACCTCTGTATCCGGGGTAGCCATCGAGTCCATCTAAGCCTCGACCTCCCTTGTAGCCGGGAAGTCCTGAATTCATATTTTCATTTCACATATTAAAACCACTTTTAGAGCTTCAATGTGTAGGCTTATGGAATTTTGAAAATCTTACCAGCAGGACCTTGACGACCTTGTGGTCCAATAATGGATCCAGTACCTTTCTTTGACCCCAAGCGTCTTCCAGGTGTTCCAGGAGGACCTTGATCTCCAGGCATTCCTCTTCGTCCTTTGTCTCCAAAGTCTCCCTGTACACATTCGAAGTTGTGTCAGATGGTCTTAGGTCAAATTATCGTTACGTCTTTGAATCAAAGTACCTTTTCTCCATCAATTCCAGGCGTGCCTTCGTAACCAGGAGCTCCTTTGGTACCCTTGGGACCGGCAGGTCCATACGGTCCGTATCTTCCTATATTTCCAAGATAAGGTCATGGAGCTTGAAATCAAGTTATATAACTGGCTTTGCAAAATCATGCTTGAAAACTACGAACCGATTTTTCCGCGCTCTCCCTCCATTCCTCTGGTTCCAGGTTCTCCAAGTTCTCCATGCTGCCCAGGAACTCCAGCAAGTCCTTCGAGACCCTTTCTGCCTCTGGGACCTTCGTATCCACGGACTCCTTTGTCTCCAAGTACACCCTTGGTACCTTTGAAGAACTGAATGTCGATCAACTGGCCTTCAAAATAGACATGTTGGCGTTGAGGTTCTCCTTTAGGGCCTGGGTCGCCAGTAGGTCCTTTTTCTCCTTTACTGCCTGTTGACCAAAACATTGAAAGTTATTTGTTGCTATTTGAAGTTTTATCATGAAAAAGCAATAGTTTACCTTTAGGACTGTCAACAGAATCGCCAGGATCTCCTTTTGGTCCAATAACTCCTGAGAGTCCAGGTGGGCCCTAAAAATCTCATTATGATTATGAAGTTTTCGAAACAGTTAATTTCCAAAAGCGCGCGAATGCATAAAAACCCTTACAGCGGGTCCATCATCTCCGTAGGGGCCGTAATTTCCGGGCAATCCCGTGTAGCCTTTATAGCCGGGTAATCCGCCATATCCGGGGTCACCTGAAATGACATTCACGTTTGCTTGATCCATGTTAAAGTACTTGAAAGTTATATTCTTCTTTACTCACCAGGCTCGCCTTTGATTCCCGGAGAATTAGGACCACCTTCTCCGGCTTCTCCAGCAGGGCCTGGGAAGCCAGATGCTCCAGGTAAACCTGTTGATGAAAATTACAATGCATACGGTAAAAATACTGACTTCGAACATTGCTAGCTAAATGAAGACATTAAAATTCGATTGTCTGACCTCGATCTCCAGGCCTTCCAGGTCCTCCGGGACGTCCGGGGAGACCGTCAGTTCCATTACAGCCAGGAAGTCCAGGTACACCTGTTGAGAAAATTCAGACGCAGGCATCAGCACAAGATCAAGAAGAGCCATAGATTTTATAGATTTCAACAACAACTGAGTAACATTTCATCTGTACCTGAAAGACCATCTCCACCTGGAATTCCAGGCCTTCCAGATTGGCCTTGGGTTCCTGGAACACCGCCGTCACCCTATTTTGAAAGATTTATTCTTGAAGATTGTACTCGGAAAAGTAGAAATCTAGCTTATAGCTCGACTTACGCGATATCCTTTTTCTCCTAAAGCACCAAACATGCCAAAGTCTCCCTTCTGACCCTTGATACCAGGTGGACCCATGGGCCCAATGTCTCCCGGAAAGCCTTCCTGTCCTGTGAGGCCATGGAGACCTCGTTCACCGGCAAGTCCCTTTGTACCCTTGCAGAAGCAGCCATAGCCTGGACATCCTGCGCAATCCTTGTCCTGCAAATCCAGATGAATTTCTATAGATATTGTTCAGTTTACACTTGAGCCTTGCCTTGATTAGTAGATTGATAATTGTTGGGACTTTGGTCTCACCCTATCACCGGCTGCTATAAAGACACTAGCACAAATCACTAACACTAGAAACGTTCTATTAGGAGAATCCATTTTTCTCCCCGCTTTCAGTAGATTACACCAGGTAATTTCTACTCCATTTTCCTTAAGATCATTGAAATTCAATCACTTTTTGCACTTCAATTTCAGTTAATTTAGTATACAGAGGCTCACTCAACTATCAGGGCAGACCAGTAGCTAAGACACACGAGTCGCTTCAAGGCCTATTGGCGAAATTGGATCATTCCGAGTCTTGGTCGTTATCAGTTTTCTTGTTGGATAATGAATTGGCATTCATAATGACGACGCCGAGTAGTGGACAAGGATTCTTTGTAGCTTATCAAACGTTAAATGTCCGGCCTGAGTCGTTGGCTTGTAGAAGAAGACACATGTAGAAGACGAAGAAGATCTTGATGAATTTGCTATATATTTCTTGAATAAGCGTTCGCCAAACTGTTGACTTGCTTCCTCTACAAAGCGATTCGGGAGACCATCTGCAACTTGGCTTTCGTCTTCTACTTGATCTTCTTCCGTCAGACGAGCTGTTTTTTCCAGTTGCTTTTTCTGAGAGCCATTCATAGAAATACGATTACTGTATACATAAACTTGCACTGTCCTTTCAAGCCCCAGAAAGCTTTCAGAAGAAGGATATTTATTTATCCAACCAGAAGAGACGTTGTTATTATTATTGCATCTTCCGCGCAGTCAGTCATAGTCACTCTGGTCGAGTTTCAGGCCATGTCTGTACATAAAAGATTCCGGAAATGGCATACATGCATCCGATAACTAACCGACAGCTTGATAAAATTGTAGCTCAAAAGGGTAAACTTACGGGGGTTGGATACGGGGCTGGGAGGAGGTCTTTCAAAACGGAATACAGGGTTTGAGGCACGTTTCAGCTCAGCATCCTCACTGAAATCCGATAGCGGCTCTATAAATATCTTGGGATATAGCTAAAAACAATAGCCTACAGGGCGGTTGCTCCGTCAGAAATATTCGAAAGAGATGCTGATAGTAGTGCAGTGATCTCTGAAGAAAAGTGTTAGGAGCAAGTTCTGATAAACATAGATTCCGATTTGTAGTGCAGAAATAAGTGGCAAAGAGATCCGATTCGGGCGGATGTCAGAAGGTTGTCAGGTTGATGTGAAGAGTAGAAGTTGAAGGTGGATGTCTTTTGATTAGCGTTCTCAAGTTTAGCGAATAAAGGCATGAAATGATCATCAAGAGTGGAAACGAATTCGCATTTGCTGCAGGAATCAATATCTGAGAATAGTTGAGGCAAAGATGGAACTGACGTTGGCTACTGACTATAAATGTAGGTTATCAAGATGAAGGACAGACGATTCATTGGACTGGATGTTGTTACCAGTCGGTTGATTGTATCTGGGGTGTAGATATTCACCATAAAAATTCAGGAGTTACTAGTAAAACATGTCAAAGGTCATCCATGTAGCTAACAGTGGAAAACCTAAGAATATGCCTATGGCTATGATGAGAATACATACAACATAAGGTAGAGATTGAGTACTAAAAGAGTCTTGAATCTTGAACTTATAGCAAGAATATGACATGCACTGAACAACGTTGTGTGTAAACAGGGCAAAAAGGTAGAAACTGGACATTAAAAGTCAGATTCACCATCCTTTTAATGCTCGGTGTATTCAATTCATCGCTCTTGTATGAGACCATGGGTAAAAAAGTACATCACTCACGTAATATCTTCACGAACATACACAAACCAGCTGAATTACATTTAAGATCGAATCGTGAAGCCGGACCCTTCGAAAGCTTTGAATCCATTTTCAGCTGCTTTGCTTTTGTCTGCATTGGGTATACGACGGCGGAAGAACTGTAGGGTACCAACTTCATAGTCGTAGTCTGGGACTCCACGAGTGATTGGAACTGATCCTGGCGATACTGCTAAAGCTTCTGCGGTTTTTCCGTCAAGTCTAAAAGCAATGATCGATTTTGAAGGATGATCTGCCTGTGTTATGAAGTATGTAGTTTGTCACATGTTAATAAGTAGATAACTTACCGGTTGCCTGAACCAACGAACGCTCTAAAATTGCCTGCATGTTCAACCACCGGATGATCTTCATCTTCTTCTCCAACATCCATCGCATTGTTTGGCTGCCTCACTGGTTCTACATAGTCTGGCGGTGGGGCGAAATCGACCTGCAATTGAAAGTTGAATGTCATTTCCATTATGGGAAAGATTGGAGATCCTTCGTCAAAGCCTGCACTTACATCCATATCACATTCGATAATACTAACTGCTGGGCCTGGCTTAGTTTCAAGCACCCTAAGTTCGTAAAGCTTGTCGTTGTATCGAATGGCAATTATATCACCAGCAGTCAGACAAGCGAAATTCCTTAAGCAGTTTTCTAAGACGGCTTTGGGGTTGGAAATGTCCAGGAACTGAGATGACTGAGGTTCGAATTTGGAGAATTCAGCAACTGGGAGAGTGATACTTTCTATTTCGATCATGTCGCCTTCTTCTAACAAGAGATTACGCATCATCTGTAAAATCAGATAATAACATTGTAAGGGCTTTCAATAATTTAGGATAATTGTTTTGAAGCTACTTACCCAATGCGGAACAAAACACCTCCCTTCTTCAGCGACGAATTCCAACACGCCACAATGAGTTTCACGAGATTTCTTTCTGTTTTGAAGCTTGAAGAGCATCGGGTAAGATACGTTGAATCGTGTCAACTGTTCCAGCGCCGCAGGTGGCAGAATTACTGGACAATTTCAGAAAAAATCATTAACTTGTACTTTCGAGTCAATTGCCTTTGATGAAATCTGGAACTTTCTCAAAAGTCTTACTTTTTCCTCCATTTTCAACATCAGAGCGCTCATTACCAGGCATCATGGAGACGGAATAGCATCTGTATTGCTTCCGGAAGACCATACCTCCTCTACCCATCATATGCATGTAATCGTTAAAAACTTGCATTTTGGTTCTTGTATTGAGTACCAACCTGGAAAATATCAAAATTCCCAATTAACTTACGGCAGGAAATACTGTACTTCGAAATCCATCTTGAAATTTCAAAAACAACACCCTCTCTTTGGCTTAGCTTCGATCGAAGCAACTCAAGCCAATTGTCGACTCTACATTACATAACTCTGTAGAGTTGTTTGAAACTTGCAATTACCACCGAAATGGCATAGTAATACAATGGAACCTGCAAAAGCTCTACTATTCAAAACAAAAATATCCCTCACCTTCAAGGATTAGAAACTTCTTTCGAGAACAAAACCAGTATTGTATTTAGGTCACCGGATTTAGACGAACACGTCAACAATATCAATTAAGCGGCCACTAGTTGTGTGTACTAAATGAAATTCCTTTTCTAGGTCCAACTTCTTAAATACTTTAATTCGAAGATATCTAAAATTCGAAATAAACGTGAGCTTCTTGAAAAATGACTTGCAGTTCAATCGCAAATTACAACGTGTAGAATGTAAACACAGCCGATGGACGGGAAAGGTGATCATATGTTTTCAAGCGAGCGTCAAATTAGCGGGAGCGAGCAGCATCTTTCATCCGCTTACTTGCCTTTTCAACGTTTCAGTCAGTCAGCTTGCAATGTTGAAGACGCTTTCTACCTGGCAAAGCTTGTCATTTAATCAGCTTCAAAGGTGTCAACTTTGGTTGAACAACATGAATTACTATGTGAAGTCTTGCAGGTGCCATTCAAGAGATCCGTCTGTGGTTCCAGATTCAACTCGATCAATGAGGATATAATAAACACACTTAACAATGATCAACAATTTAGGTATTAGGTTGTGGTGACAGTATCAGCAATCAACTACTTCGTGTCAATTTATATCGCCATGAGTTTGTAGATCATCAATATACAATTCAGATGTTTGGGGGGATACCCGCTCATTCATCAATGTCAAGTTTAGCAATCAAAAGGTTAAACTGGGTTTAGTGTCTCATTTTCTCATGAACTTTGTTGTTGTTGATAAGTGCGGATATTCATCTGCCAGTATGGATGTTGTACTTTCCTAAATACAAAACTTCAAGTCCATAGCCTAATTGACACCTGCTGCCTTTGATTTTCGCCAAATCTTGTGATTGTGGTCCCATGATGACTGATAATTCCAGAAATACCAAAACTCA
>JAQGBJ010003285.1:0-13183 GCA_034698345.1 Sphaeridia pumilis
ACGTATTGGCTTCCCTTGATACGCCATACTTTGGGGGATAACCACAAGACTCCAGTAATTCTAGTCGGAAATAAGGTTGACATCGTTGATTATACTACAATGGAAGTAAGTCGTTGACAAATGTAAGTCTTTGGTTGTTTCTACTGAAATGGATTCATTTGTTTAACTTTTTGCAGATTGTTGTACCGTTGATGAGCGAATATCCTGAAATAGAGACTTGCATTGAGTGCTCAGCAAAAACGCTTCGGAATGTGTCGGAACTCTTCTTCTATGCACAAAAGGCTGTATTGCACCCAACTTCTCCACTGTATAGTTCTGAGAAGAAATTGGTACGTAACCTGGAGCTATGGTTGGGCTTCACGCTTTGGAACATGATTGCTAACACATTCAACATAATTGCAGTTGACGGACAAATGCAAGAAGGCGTTGGAAAGGATATTTCGCATTTGTGATGTCAATAACGACGGTATTCTAGACGACATGGAAATGTATAGTTTCCAGAAATTTTGCTTCGATGCACCATTACAGCCGCAGGCTCTAGATTCAGTAAAAGCAATTATTCAACAAAACAGTGTTGATGGCGTGCACAATAACGGGATTACTTTGTCCGGTAAGTTTGCTTATCCAGAGAAAATGCTGATTGAATTGTGGCTGTAGTAATGTATGATGACGTAATTTTAGGTTTCCAAGTGTTACATCAGCTATTTATTCAGCGAGGAAAGCATGAAACTACCTGGACAGCTCTCAGAAAGTTTGGTTACAATGATGATTTGAGAGTATGCACAGATTATCTATGTCCATTGTAAGTGTCAGACTAATTGGCGAGTATTGCAATATAGTTGGGCAAAATGATTTTTGTTTAATTTTACTTGTAGGCTAAATGTGCCCTTCGGATGTACTACAGAACTAAATCAAGCAGGATTCGACTTTTTCACTTCTGTGTTTGTTAAATATGACAAAGATAGAGATAGGGCTTTGAGTCCAGAAGAAATGACGAACCTATTCGCGATTACCCCGGGAGTTCCGTGGTCAGAAATGATGTTCAACGGAGTTCAGACTAATGACAAAGGCTGGTTGACTTACTCTGGATTCATTTGTCAATGGGTCTTGACAACACTTCTTGATGTTAACCGGACCATGGAATACATGGCTTACCTCGGATACCCTATAACTGAAGAAAAGAACCAACTTCGAGCTGTTCAAGGTATCCGTACGACATGATTATTGCTTGTATGACTTTATGCACTATTGACTGAACGTATTTCTCGCTTTTGTAGTTACTCGGGAAAAACGGCTCGACCTGGCAAAGAAACAGTCAACTAGGAACGTATACCGCTGCCATGTAATCGGAGCAAAAGGCGTCGGCAAGACAACATTATGTCAAGGACTTTTGGGAAGAACTCACAATAGTATCAAGAACGATTCGCTACCGAAGCATGTTGTGAACATGGTGCAAGTCTACGGTCAAGAAAAGTACTTGGTAATGCAAGATATAGATCTGAATCGTGTACTGGACATCTTGCCAACCTCAGAAGTCATGTGTGATGTTGCCTGCTTGGTGTACGATTCATCCGATCCGAAATCCTTTGAATTCGTGGCACGAACTTACCTGGTTAGTCAAGTTTTAAATTGTTGCTCCTCAGATCTCATAGAGACATTTCGACTAAGCAGGGCTTTTCATCCTTTCTAGAACTACTATGCGACACTGAAAATCCCAGTCTTGATTGTGGGAAACAAGAGTGATATGGGTGAAGTCATGCAAGATTACATACTACAACCAAGTGCTTTTTGTGCCAAGCATAAACTTCCTCCTCCTCAAAGCTTCTCTTGCGTAGAGAACGCTAATAAGGAAATCTATATCAAGTTGGCGACAATGGCTGCATTCCCGTGAGTTTATTTCTGGTATAACTTGAACTGTTTCGGGAGAATCTAACTAACAATCTTTTACTGTTATAGCCGTTTCCAAGCCGCATGGATGTTATTTTACAAGAATAAGTAAGTTGATTCTACGTGAAGTAAATTTGAAAGGAGCGCATGAAACTGATGGCTCAATGTTTTTTACGTGTTTCAGCCATCTTCGCAAGTTGGGTTTACTACCTTCAACCAGCGGAACTTGGGTCAAAACAGGTGTAGGACTTGTACTAGCCTCAACAGTTTGCTACCTCGTATACAAGCTGATCAAACCTACCGGTTCTTCTAAAGTACTCACAGTCCTCAAAGATACGAGGCTAACGAAACGTTAGTAGCTATAGCCAGACTGCTTTCGCTGTTATTTTCCGAATCATGTTGATGCATACAGGTAGAGGCCAGTGAAAGAAATTACTGCCAGTTTCCAGGTGGGCAACATAAAATTCCACGTTTTGTTAGACTTGCATTAACTTAATGTTCTGATTCCGCAAAGACAATTCTTGTAGTCCAAGACTTGTGTCGAAACTGAATCCCAATAAAATATTAGCTGAAAAATTACTTTGCCAAACTGCAATCTTGTTAACTCATTAGATGCTTCAAAAATTCATTCAAGATCAATTTTTCAGCATTTATTAATCTCTAGTAAACGTCACTTTCAAGAAACAAGTAAAAATACGAAAAAGGGTAAAACTTAATATTGCGAAAATTGCTTACAATTTAACTCTGCGAAAGAGTTCGCGTCAGTCAGTAAAATCACATGCCCATCATCAGGGTACAAACAGAGCACAGAAGAACATACAAAAATAAAAGCGTCAAGTAATCAATAGGTGTCAAAATCAAAATTCAGAATCAGGTTGCTAACATGCGCAAACCTGAACAAATGGCTAGACATATAAGGAGTATTTTACACCTACTACAAAAACTAACACGATATTGAACGAGACTAGGGAACTTTTATGGTAAATGGCGGTCGCTCCACACCTGAGTGACTCGCTTGGAGGATTGCTGACAGCAAATTTCTCATTGTTGTACATTGAACAATTATCACAAAACTTTTCACAAGACGGGCATTTGATTCCACCCTTATGTAACCACTTATCAACAATAACCTGTACTTTTAATTCTTGACCAGGATAAGCACATGTAAAAGTTTTGTTCGAAACTAGAATCTTCAAAAGACCGTCCTCACACAAGTAATTGTAACAGCCTGATCCCCAGTGCTGCCACTGTCGTTTCTGAGTACAAGATCTTTCTTCCCACATGTCGCTCGTATGATAGAAACATTTGGCTTTTTCACCATACTTTTCTAGAGCGAAGTTCTTGTCCTGATCCGGGTTGTTTTCTTCATACTGGCAATGAGACCCTCGAATAATTACGTTATTAGCTCTCCAAATGAACTCTTGAACATACGGACAGTAATCGGCTAATACAACAGATCCTCCGTATAAAGAAAAGTTTGACTCGCTCGGAACATTTGGCACCCAGTCGAAATTTTGATACTCTTGCTCAATCTCGTGTTCATGTTTAATCAAATTACAAAGAGCCACCGAGTTGTGGTCTTCAGTGCATTGCGTCTCCAACGGATCCGATTTTACTTTGTTACAGTAAGGACTCGGGTCACCGCCTTCCGATTGTTTCTTGGTTATCCAGTCCATACATGACTTTTTGACAAAATCACAGCCCAGCGAATCTCCCCAGTCGAGACTCTGTGCCATTTCATAATTCGCCCGGTACCAGCCCGTATCTTCCATCAAGGCCAACGTTATTCTAGAATACACTGGGTTCTGAGTATGAGTTCCAGTCATAGCTTCGTTCTCAAAAATCCGTTTTTCCCAATGCGTCAGAGCCGTCCCAAGTCCTCCCTGATCCTCAAGCTCAGCGCCTTCGAGGTCCTCGCAGTCAAAATGCCGTCGAACTTCTTCCACCACTCTCGGTGTCACAATCATCTGAACTTGTCTCGTCACATTCCCGCCCTTTACTCTCCAGTCTTTCCGGGTCACAGTTCGAATTACAGAGTCACTCCATTGACGTGCTTGCAGCAATTCGTTCAGCTTCTGAGGTTTGTTCTTGTCATCACGGGGTGTCAGTGGCTTTCCGCTGTCATCCCTAAAAAACGCATACAGCGATACGCTGAACCCAAGGGCGTGTAAAATCTCATGTTTCACAGTCGAAATCAACGTATCCAATTCTGCCACTTTCGTGCTGATACTTTGAGGACACAAATTCGCATGTCCTGCAATCGGTCTGTCAAGCGCCGCTTCCTGTTGACAATGTGCTGCATACGCCACGGTGAATCCTTGCTTGCAGCGTTCAGTGGGAAGGGCTGACACGTAGAATACAAAATCAGCATTCGTTATGCCATCTCCAGCTGCCGAAGTCTTCTGAGGTCCGCAATGCTGTCCATTATTGTCACAGACTCGGCAAACATCCAGATGCTCCTCCGGGACTGGAACTTCGCCACACAATGTCTGCTCCTCACATCGTAATCTGCAGTAGGAATGAGGGTCGTCAGCTCGGTAGAACACTTGTTGCAGTGGACACCGTCGGCTCAACAGTATTTTGCTATCAGTTCGCCTGACCATCAGGGCCTTTTGCCAATATTCGACAGCTTGCGGAAGGACCACTTCCTGAATCAACTCTTGCTGCACTTTCTCCAGCTCATAGACGCTCTTGTCGTAATGAAGGATTATCCTAAGTGGTTGGTCAATGCTTCTTTTCCGTATCACATGATAAGGTTCCTGAACGACTCCAAGTACAACGTCTTCCGGCTTTGGATGCTGGTGGCTGCAATGATGCCCGTGGTGATGGCTCGGTGGAGCCAAATTCGATCCCACGGTTCCGATCAAGCCTATCCAAATAGCCAACAAGTGCCAACGCCGCTTTGGAGGATCCATTTCGACGAGATCCTGGTAGAAAGAAACTCTTCGCTTCACGTTACTCCAATGGGCCCAGCGAAGTTTCATTCATCATCAACCCTTGGTCCACACGGCCAGTCAGACAGTAATACTCTGAAAAACCAAAATTAAAATCGTCATTTTCCCAGTTCCTCTTGCATCACAAACCGCAAACTCACTTGTAGCTAGTTCCCTCACAGTTAATTATAACTGCATCGTGAAATGCCTTAAACGTCATCAAGCTTTATTAAACACCCATTCGCCCTCATAATTGTCTTCCAAATGAACCATCAACAATCAACACTCCCAAAAAGGCAATACCTTCTCAATTTAATGACGAACCAAACAGAATTACCTATTCTTGTTAACGGACTTCCGATTATCACCAAAACAACTACGAAACTTGCGCAAGGATCTTTAATTGATCCTTTTGCCATTTAGCCATTTTCAGTCAAACTAAAATGTCATCATGAACCGTATCCTCCAACATGTTCAAATCCTTTACATGTTTCAAAAATAATCTTTCATCACACATCTCTT
The DNA here is from genome assembly GCA_034698345.1 of Sphaeridia pumilis. Taxonomy (NCBI): domain Eukaryota; kingdom Metazoa; phylum Arthropoda; class Collembola; order Symphypleona; family Sminthurididae; genus Sphaeridia; species Sphaeridia pumilis. Next base: position 5,343 of record JAQGBJ010003285.1, read on the forward strand.
CTAATACAGAGTTTTACAATGCCCAATTTCCATCCTTTTTGTCACTTGATTACCTATTATTTTTAGTCATTCGTCATTTTTTCTTCTCTAAATTTCCCTCACACCGACTCCACTTTCCATCTTTACAGCCTAAAATATCCCAAGTTTACCACCACCAGTTTAACAAAAACATTTTACTTTTACCACGAAAAAGTGAATCAGCCGAACCACAAAATATTGTGGTTCGCGCTCCTTGATATGCCCCACAAATTTTTAACGAATCCACCGCCGCCATCATATTCTCGTTATCTTTCAGCCTTTAAACTGCCAAGTCAGTCAGACAGCACCGCAATTACAGCACGTATTTGCACTATTTAACACCATGCACTTGAACGCGAGCCACAGGCCAAAAAGCCATGCACTTCTTTCTTCTTCTTCTGTCTACTGGCCTTTGGCCCATTGCACGTACTGCAAATAATGATTAGCAACTTTAATCTTCTCACATGCCTCAACGCTTATACACTTGAAATTTTGCAAGCCTCCTCAACCCTTCCTCACAATAAACAATGCCCTTTTGACCAACAACTTTTCAGTTCCTTTGTTCAAAATAGCTCAATTCTCCTCCATTAATTCTCATTAGTTCCTCAACGTCTCAACACCTGTCATCTGAACCTCCTAAATCTACTTAATTTACAAACACCAACTTTTTGTAACCTTGGCGCCAGTAGTAGGGAGACATTATACTATTTTCCACGAGCGTGACATTAAACTGCCTTAAATGGCTAAATAAATCTCACAAGTTTTCAACCCAGTCCAACAAACACCAATTACTTTTACGGCCATTTAATGACAATCATCAGCTTTGGAATGCCCTAGCCCTGCCGTGAGCAAAAAAATAAAATAATTCTCGTTCAAACCTTTCTCTGACGCAGCCAGGTCCATGTGAATGCGTGATAATTTGCACACAATAATACCGTGCCAAATCAACCTTAAAATGTATGCAGTTCACATCATATCAATTTTTTCCTGTCATCCTCCTCAAGGATGTGATCAAATTCAAAATGTATCAAATAATGCTCCTCAACAGGCTTATGTAATATCTCATCCCCTGAGGCGCTTTTGCTAATCGCTTTGACTATTCACCTGAAGCTCATTTCACCTTCGTTAACCTTCTTTTAGCTCATAGCTTTGAATCAAACAAACTGAACCGTCATCACAATTAGTTTTTGCCAAATAAGAACCAGACAACATCAAACTCTTGCATGACAAGGTTGGTCAGGTAGCCAGTCCATAAAAACTTTGATTTCCCTGCATTTCCCCTCCAAACCTCACGTTCCTCAATTACTTACTGCAGTTCAAATCCTTTACACTTTTACTCAATGTCCTCATTTGTCTTCTTCAAATACATTACAAGTAAACTGGCTCTTTACTACTTTTAAACGTGCTCAGGACGCCTTGTCACCAAACCAACTTTAAGAATTATACATTCACATTTTATTGTCCAAGACAGAGGAAATGCATTTCAAAAACAGCTGCCCACCACCGTTCATTACCGAATGTAACAAAATGACTAGAAGCGGAATTCTCGAGATTTGAGATACCAAAAAAAAATCATGCAGTTTAAATAATACATCCTCCCTCTCAGTCAGGCAGTGCCTGCACTTTTGCCTAATTTACCATCCACCTGTTCAATCCAACCTTATATTCAACTGTCCAAACGCCGAAAGAGCAAGATATGCAGTATGCAATTACGAAAATTCTTCCACCCAAGAATGGCAATACTAATTTTACTCAAATCTTCTTCTCCAATAAATAGCAATAAATATCCATTGTGATTCATCAAAAAGCCAATACACCTCGGCAAAGCTCACAGACAAAAAGACGTCACTCCCCAAAAGGTAACGTGTAATGTAAGGTGTGCAATCGCAAATAGGCCAAAATAGACGAGATAGATTCAAATGCATTCAACCAACTTCCATTCTCACTTTTATATTTACTAATTTATCTTTTCTTATTCAGCTCCAACAAACCAAACCGTATAAATCAGCAGACTTGGATATACTTATTTGTTACATGCACTTCCTTCTCCTGAGCCATCACCCAATATTCTCATTTGCCAATTCACACTCCCTACGGCTGAATCTATTGATGAAATCGAACCTTAAATACGTTCAACTATATAATTAGCCTCGTGGTGATAACAACTCTAGCAAGATTCATGTAACCAAAAAGATAAGGAAGAAACCGATCAAGGAACCAAATTCGTCAGTCACTTGTGACTCACAAATCATTTCCAACTCCATCATAACGCGACAAAATCCGTACAAGCCATTAAACCTTGTACTTCAAAAACTGTCGGCGCCAATTAAAATTAGAGATATGGCAGACGCTTACGCATATATACATCGATTATGACGCGAAAGTGAAAACTAAACCTCGTTTACCGCCTCTGTCGCTGTGTGTCAGACAGACTCAGACTTCGAAGATCCTTTGCGCTGATATCGGCGTCTTATAAACGAACGTCATTAACACCGGCGCAAACTGTGAAAGTCTCAAGCGAAGAACCAAGTCAAAGACAGTTTTGCCTGCAGTTTAGTCCTTACTGTACAACAACTAACTTGAAAGAAGCAACTTCCTATTTCTCTGAACGCGTTTAAATAATGATGTATACTTGTTGTTTCTTAGTTGGCTACTGATATTCTCACCTGATTGCATTACTTCCCTCTCTCGCCATATTAAATCCCATCAGCCATCTTACATCATACCGGCGTCGTAATTTCTAATTGCTGTATTTAGTATAGCGCTACCGGAATATCGCTTGTCTTTTCAATTGTCGTTTCCTAACTATGTATCAGCAGTAGACAAAAAGGTCAAAAATATGCATGATAAAACGGAAACTTATTTGATGATAAAACGGAAACAAAAGTTTTTAGCATGCTATTTGTCTTGTTTACAAAAGCTAATATTATTTTTTCCTGTTCAGGTTTCTTTATTTAAACCCACGGAAACCACAATCTTCGTGGTGCAGAATTCACCTCAAAATTACCATTTGAACGGATTTCAACACTCCATCGTCGCATTAACCTGCTAAAAGTAAGTTCTAGCACAGGCACCACAAATCAAAAATACATTCAAAGACAGGAAGTTTTGGGTACATTTCCGTCCTGCTGGTAATTTTGAACTTCCAATTGAGATCAAGTTGCATTTGCAACGCCTAAAAGTTTATACGATCAAACAAAATTAGTTGGGCCGATTGCCAATTAAAATGACTCCAAACTCCACCTGTCTTTACCTGCAAGAGACTCCGATCTGCATGTTTTCATGGATGGGCTACTGCGTATATACAGTATGTAGATTTTGCTGGTTAAATCGATCCATCTTACATAATCAGCAAAAACAGACGAACAACTTCAACCGAATGCCAAATGTATTGTTATTGTTTGCTATTTCCTTGAGACTTTTTGCGCAAAGACAACCACAATCACCGGCGAACGAGGAGTGATATAAAGGTGATACACGTTTCAACATCTCGATGATTGCTTCAAAGCCTTTTTTGCCCTCTCGATTAAAAATTCAATCTCTAGTCTGCTAAAATGACGTTTTCCAAGAATAATGGCTCATTGTTGTACCCACTGGTGACTTTGGGAACATGCCAATGTTAAATCAAGTAAAAACTGTCTGTCTTCTCAAGTCTTTGGTCTTCCCGCAGCCAATTTTCCAATGAATTTACAAAACCGCAAAAACTTGCAGCAACAATACTGCACACAAATATTGCGCCACCGTCAGCCATGATTAGGAAAACAACCAAACTCTTGAATCTAATTAACACTTTTGCTTTAATTACGGATACATTCAACGCTTTCATTCGCCATTGTAAATATATGTGGAGAGAGAGAGGGCGGATTTCCGTGTAATGAATCCTCCTAAAAAGGCGAACAGCATACAACAAGTTCATTCAGCCAGTTCGATTGCCAATTGCTATTCGATCTATATTAACCTACTGATTGCGAATTTCGTAACAACATTACCCTTTCAAGGGCCTTCTCCTTGTCAATATTCATTTCCGCAAATACTGTTTATTTCAACTGCTATTAAAAATTGGCCGGTGAAATTGTTTCAAAACTTACAAAACGGCTCGTTAAAATGCAGTAGTCAGGTGCTTAACTGCTCACTTTATTGTTATCGCTGCTGCATCGACAAATTGGAGATTTTGCAACATCTGCTGGCTGAACCTGAATGTGCAACCAAGAACCGTTTAAATGAAGATGACACCTTGATTACATATGAATTTATGTACATGTACAAATGTACATGTTGAATCACTCGAATTTGTTAAACTACGAGTTCATGACTTTTATGGCAATAGTGGCAGCAATTAGCAAATAAAACACTCAAACCCCTTTAATTATTACTCAATACTGACTGGTGCCAACGGGGTGTTTCTTAATCATTCAACAGTCGTAGCAGATGTATCATAGCCTACTGACATGTGACAAGTTGATAAAGCCATGAAACGCACTATTATGCGTTTCTCAACCCTTTTACAGCTCATCGTGTTTTCCTGTTATCAGACGCAATTACAATAGACATTAAACACTTGGACTTGGCCGCCTACTCACATCTTCTTAATGCTAATAATATTGTGAAATAGATAAATTTACCTTGCTCGTGTGGATTTTCTTGAATACGCAGCTTAACCTCTGGCATGTCCTCAATTACAAGTGTCAAGCGTTTTTTGGAAGAATCTCCAAGGACGTAAAATAGATGCACTTTTAATGTTGCTTTTGTTCAACACTCCACGTCATTTGCAATCGCTAATGGTCTCATTCAAGTCCAAAAACCCAAGAACGTTCCTTTACAAAAAGTCAATTTTCCTGTCTTCCCCCACCTGTGTTCGTAATATTTATAAGGATTCCACAGGTAACGTCAGTTATGCAATGAATTCGCCGGCAAACAACTTCAGCAAAGTTGCTAAACGCTCGCAGTCGCAAACGTTGAACAGTTTCAGAAATCTTCTTTGTAAATATAATCTCTATTTGACCTTTGCTAAACAGCAACACATGACAAAATGCCAAACATAACGGAGCAGCACGAGAACCAAAGTAGCTGTCAGATTAAGGAGCAAATGGAATTAATTCTTCATCAGGAATTAAATGTCACATGTGTGCAAAACAGCTGATTAAAAACGGACTTTGAAGAACTTGACCCAGAAGCCCACAAAAGTGGGCTATGAATAATGCACACACAGTTGTTATTGTTTATTTTGGAAAATTTTGAATACTCCAGCTTCGCGCGTCTCCGCACCTCCAGGGATAACGCCAAGGAGGTCTGTGCCGGTTTTATCTCCTTGAGTCAATCTTTTAGCTCACTCTGACACAGGTGTCACTAATTTCAAATAAGCATTCTTCACTCACTCAATAAGAAACATTATATACTGACTGAGAATCCTGAATTTTGTCCCTTTATTTAATTTAACGCTTGGTTTTATGGCTTTTGTTTACATAGTTTATGTACGGCAATTGTATCAGCCTTTGTCGGCTACCAACACAATCGACCGCGCGCGCACCGTTGACTGACTGAAACGAAACACCTGCAGCTCTCACTGCTCCAACGCTACTGAGATCCATCGGCAAGCGTTTAACGCTTTTCGTTCTGTGATTCATCTTTATCAAAGCGTTCATTGTGGGGATCATAATGCGGTTTCCGCCGATACCAATGCATTTATTTACCCCATCGCCGCCACTATACTAACTTCCTAACTGCGGTCGGCATTAAACGACAAATTGTTTTTACGTTTCACAGTATATATTGTCAGCTGTAGAAAGGAAGCGGAATTTTCATAGCCATGAGCTTTCATTTGTCGTGCAAAATTTCCCGTGACGGCTACCAGCTACCTACCCACGACTCGACAACGATCAATCGCGAATTCCATCGCTTTAATATCAAATTCCAGGGATTTTTCGCTTCTCTAATATTCTTATAACTCATGAAAAACTGCTCATACGTACATTGAATCTCAAGAATACTTCATAGCGTCAAATGTCAATGGTCATGACAGTGTTATCCGTTTCCGCCGGAAGGAAAGCAGTATGACCATCGCTAAGCTCCATTTTGATATTTTTATATGACCGGAAATCTGTTCCTCCGCTTGAGCTGAGAAACGAAGAATTTAAGAGCAAGTTAAAGGAACATTCTATCTGTATGACACAACAAGTTTGATACAGAATTATTGAACGTTTTGGAAACGAACCGAAGAACTTTGACCACATGAAATCCAATTTGTTCCTTTTAATCAAAGATTAAAAATCTTGACTCATCTGCCATATCCTGTGGGATATAATCTTGCTACGGCTGTCTGAAAGTAAATGCAGTTTTTGATCAACTTTCAATTGAATCAGTTTTCAGGTTTGAATGACCGTGATTCAGCGGAAACCCAGCAAGTCTACGGACGAAGACCATCCCGACTCGAAACAATAGAAAAGCGACCGCCGCATAGGTACAAATAAATAAATAATGAACTGCTTTGCATGATAAAATCTCAGGTGTATCTTATTTAATTTGCACTCGAAGGTACAAGTACATCTGCCTAATTTCTTGCCAGGTAAGCGGCGGGGAAATTGTCATGACTTTGTTGCCTTGCGCGCATTTCGAATACCAACTTTTGTGGTTGTTGTTGTCGGAGAGTGTAGAGAAAAACACGCTTTCTCCATTACAGTTTGTTAGCAAAGTCGGATCATCGCTGTCGTCGTGATGGAGCCTACAGTCAGTACCAAGACTCAAGAAGAATTGATTATTGTCAGTTGTCATGAAGAAAGGGTCGCAAACAAAAATGAATTTAATTTTTATGGTAAACCTATGCGCACCTACGCGCGGCGCTCTTCGAGATCATCTCTTGATCGTGATACAAGTTTCGCGTACAAATATATGTTCGTTATGTAGCTTTGATTCCAAGAGTAATTTCGCAAAACGTGCAAAAGATAACAAGGCGCATTGTGCTGAAGGTCTGATAGATAACCACGAATTTGTGTTGCGGAAGTCCCGTCACATACATGAGGCTGTCAACAGAAATAATTTGCTCGAAAATTTATACGTAATCCTCCATACTTCCCTGACTGAACTAGCGCCATCATTTTTGTGCCTCCAAAGTACCATCCTCCAAAGATAATTCGAAGCGGTTTATAAGGCTCAAGGCCTTTCTGAAAACGACTTTCCTCTTGTCAAAACGAAATCAGGTTAAAAATCTAGTGTATGTAGTAGTGTTAATGGAGATGAAAAAAACAAGTGTCGATTTCAGGATTCCTGGTGAGATTTCAATGATCTTTTGGTTTCGTGGCCAATAAATCATATAATCGCGAGACGCTTTCAGCAATGAGCGTGAGAATTAAAAAACCTTGGGATGTTCTTCTTTTTCCGATCATTGGTGATAACCAAACGTACTTTACGAATATATTTCGTTTGGACACTCTCAATACATTCAGCCCTCGCCAAAGCTCAAAGGCGGGTAACCTAAAATGAAAAATATTGGAGACGGAAACTTGAAAGGCGATTGTCTCAACATGCCCCGTACAAGCTGAAACGTTCTGAGACAAGACCAAGTTTTGCTCAATGTTCTGGCGGGAGGGGTTTGGCGCCATCTATAGTGTGTGACGGAAGTGAGCCAGAGATGAACAACAGAGCGCGCTAGGCTTCATCATAACATGCCGTATGGATGAATGGGAGAACCATAGGAGAGGAGCACACAACCGGTTGAATTAGTACAGGATTTTGCCGTTTGTGTCGCCCACAAAAGTGTAGTTCACCACGCGCTGTCGGCTCGTTCATATCGTACTGTGCGGTAGTGCAAATTTACCGGATGGAAATTT
>JAQGBJ010003286.1:0-13180 GCA_034698345.1 Sphaeridia pumilis
TGATCAAAGGAACATGATGAAAGTGCATATGCGCTGTTATTTACTTTGCCATTTTGTATCGATTGACGTCATTTGAAAGAGAGCAACGGCAACGACAGCTTTTTAGCAACGCTTTGTACACGTAATATATTATAAAGTTGTTTATAAAATGTTATTTCTCGGCTCATTGTGCAATGACACCGTCGAAGAGTATGACGTTGGTGAAAGCAGTTGCTAGAAGCGAGGAAAAAACAACAGATTGCAGCGTCAGCGTAGTTCCAAGTGTATAAGCGTTGGGCGCGGGTGTTTAACACAATAAAAAGGAGAAAGGTTAGATAGAACGCTGAAACGCTGGAGCTCAAGACCTGTGGTTTGTTTACATTGATTTCAATGCACTTTAACGGGGGTAAATTCTGGAGGTGAGACGCTTGAGAGCTGTTAGTTGGCAGGCAGGTAATAAAACGCTGGAATTTTGCAGAAGCTGATTTATGGCTTAATGCAGTTGCTGGAACTATGAAACTTGGAACCCGGACCCTGGATTTTTGCAAAAGTCCAAATTAATTAGCAGGTGAACATGGCAAAAATGGCACTTTAGAACGTTGATTCAGTGGGCGTGGCGTATGTTGTTTATGATTCTGAAAAAGCTTGTTGGTTATAGTACATGTCGTGACAAATAGTGGGCTGAATAATAAAGGACAGTTGGTTATCAGTATGGAATTATTGTCATGATCAAGGTCAACTGGAGCAGTCTCGTCAAGTTGTACTACTTACTTGTTGGATAGATACAAAACTATAGAGCTAGAACGCTAGAAACGACGCAGTTAGCTAATATTATTGAATCCTGTTTCTTTTTCTGTAGGTCAAACTTACATTAGCTATAGCATGACTGCTTTGTTTGGCGAATTTAATTGAAGAATGGGCGAACGCTAGAACACTATGTCACACGGCTTGCGTGTCTCCCGTTAATTAATTAATTAACTTGCTAATTTAATATAAAACTATGCTGAAAGCCGTTGGTCATTAGGAGCATTTATCCTGAGGGAATCTAAAACAAAAACGTTTTTACCGCGCGACGCTCAAGGGACCCAAGTCCCTACCGTTCAAACAGGAAGGTTCGCGCCAAAACCCATTGAGCAAGTCGCTCATCTTTTCAATACATTTCTATGGCTTTATAAGCTCTGGAGCTTCTATACGCACAGCGGAGAGCAAGTGAGGAGGAATCAGGAAACGTTTCATTCTGATGTATTCCACAGGCCTTTAACATGGCCGAGCTTACAGTTCTGATAGCGCCGAGAGCAAGTGAGGAAACCGTGTGAGTAAAAATTATAGTAAGATCCTGAACACGCAGGCTTTTGTATGGACCCGATCCACACACACACACGCAGCCAGCTTACGACACACACGTTATGTTATGCGGAGGAGAGACAGTACGAGTTTGGTTGCCGAACTAGAATCACCTTGTGGTTGCTGCTGCTGCTCTCCGTGCCGTTAAAGCGTTCAACCAACTGGTAAATAGTGTGTGTGTTTTTGGAAAAAATATTTTTGGTGGGTGTTTTGAAAAGTGTTGGTTAATTGATTGTTGAAAAAACGAGTCTTGATCAAAGCGTTGATTCCGTTAATAAAATCAAGATTCTGAAAAGGCTGAAGGAAAGAGAGGACAAGCATTGTTTTGGAGCGTGATCCACTACACGGAAGAATGTAAACAAAAACTGGAGAGGAGGGAGGAGGACATGAGAAGCAACACATTTTAACTGCGTAATTTGTGAAAACGGACAAAATTACGGATTTTGGAAAAGTGCAAGCTGGAAGTGAAGAAGGAAAGGAGGGAGTTTTACGGTCCTGTATGAATTTCAAGTGAAGATTTATTAAAGTTTAATTAATTAAGGTGAGTTGGAAAGTGTAAATTTGTTAGCATTAATATAAAAATTGATGATTTTATAAGATTGAGCGGGTTTTTAAGTAAAAAATCGAATCAATCCGGTTTTACAAGATGGAAAACCATGTTTTGTTTATGCGTGAGAAATTGCGTCGTGGATTTCGGCAATGTTTACAAAATCCAGCAAGGATATCTAGAAAAGCTGGAACGGTTTTCTTGCCAAGGAGCAAGAGAAAATTTGGTGGTCTTATATTTGCAAAGGGTTATTATTAATTGAGGTTTGTTTTGGTTTTCACAGGTTTTTGGCGCTGGTTTTGAAAAAGTTGAGTGCGAGAAGACAAAAGTTACGGAACTGTTATTATGCGGCGTTGGAAATTTCGAAAACCGAATGGTTGAACCATGTTTGATTTGGAGCAATTAAGGAAAATGGAGACCAAAAAGACTGGATTGCCGGGTGGACTTGTGACTGAAGAAAAGTGAAAAGTGTTCACGTATGAATTTGGTGTGAAACGTGTCAAACGTGTACAACTATTACATAGAAATTTACGAAATTTCAGGAGAGTTTTGTTTCGAGAATCGTGGATTGTGATTCGATTGCAAAACCAGGATTTGCAAAGCAGGATCGTGAGGAAGGTGAGTCAAAAGAAGTCAAGATACAGAAAATGATGTTGAAATAATAGTCCGGATGTTGCTTTTTTGTGTAAAAGAGTCTCGAGTTTGTTTACAGTTGCGAATAGATTTGACGAAGAAGAAGAAGAAGACTAGAAAAATGTGAATATCGGATCTGCTAGTACTAACGGCTAGACAATCTTCTTTTTATAGACGACATGACGACGACAGTTTAGTAAACAAAAGGTGGAATGAGATGTAGAAGAAGAGAGTAAGAAGACTATAAAGGCTCAAACTGTGTTGTTGGCTTGTTAGAATTCAGTGCTATGTTTCAGCGGATATTTGAAGAGAAGAAGAATGGCGACGCGAACATTTCGAAGAACGATTGACGTCAATAGATGGATAGCATCGGCGCCTTTAAGTTTAGTTGACAAGCTCGTGATGGCGTGATAATAGTATTTTCCCTATTCTGGTACCACGGATGTTCCACGAGATTCGTCTAATGAACATAATGTAGCTGTTTATATCTTGTTGTTGTTAAGTTGCTGGTTCGCAATTCTCGGCGAGTAAGGTACGTAGTAAGTGGTATCGGAAGTAGTTACTCGTAATGTCAAATTAGTGCTATAAAAGGCAAGCATTTAGAGCTTGTTCTGCTATGTTGAGAGGTGAGGTGATTAGGCCAAGTGTTTAATGGTGAGAAATTTGGTGCTATATAGGTTCAAGGGCTAAAGGATTCCAGGAAAATTGCTGGAGGATTGCGATTGCTGGAGAAGAGATGATGCACTTTGAAGAATGTTTTCCACGAAATGTTGAAGGATTTAGGTTGCACTTGATTTGACAGTCCAGAAAAATGTTGACATGGTTGCTGAATGACTCAACTCAAAAGTACAAAGTACGCTGTTACGTCCTAGGCCTGGAGAGTGCGTGAATGCGTGATACTGGACAAGATTGTTTTGGTTTGGTTTGGCGGGCTACTGGGAGGCAGTGAAGAAGGAAGGAAGGAGAGATAATTTAAGGATGAGTAATCAGAGTGTGTGTTTTCAACAGATTTCAGAAATGTTTACTTGGATTGAGCTGGAAGAAGAAACTTGTTTTGAAACTGGATGGAGACAATAACAAGATTCTTGACGGAATCAAAGTTTATGAGATGTGAATGATGAAGAGCTGATAATCTGTTAATGGTCTGTTGTCTGTGGTTTAATTAGAAATGTTAACTGTCATTAATAGGATGATTTGATGAGGAAAAGGCGAGTTAATCAAGAAGAAGTGTATAAATTAATCGTACGATCAAGAAATGATGATGATGACACAAGGATGAAAGAATGTGCGAGACATGTGGATATGACAAGGTAATTACAAAGTTGAGCAAAGTTTGCAAAGTTGATTTGCTGGAACAGTAGTAGGTTGTGTAGATGAGAGAGAGAGAGATAAATATTATTCGCAATAGTTGCAGATTAATGGAGATTCTCGTCTTAAGAAGATTACAAGATGGAAATCCTTTGAAAGAGCAAGGGTTAAGATATGTAATTTCAAGTGAAACCAAGTAATCACAAAGTGAGTAGTCATTAGAAGAAACTCAAGAAACAGTCGTTGTCTGTACTAGTAATGGTGGAGTTCAAGAGCGACATTTGGCTTGTCTGGCTGGAAGAAGATGATTGCGAATATTCATTCTTGAACTGCTAGAAATCATTAGAAGAGTATTAGATATCGGCGACGGCTAGAATTTCAAAGGGTCGCTGGGAACTGTTTCAGTTGAGACTTGAGTTCGACACTTGAACGATATTTTATGAAGCTTTTTGCTTCTGTATTAATTTGCGGATGTGGCATGTTATGTAATCAGGGCAAACACGTGGAGGAAAAGGTTAATGTGGTATGCAGTTTGGCAAAGTTGGCGGGCTTGCAGAATTGGCGAAATCCGAGTAGTCCTTGGTCATAAAATCTAAGAATATTATTGTCTTATGTGATGCATCATCGCAAAAGTAGGACAGATTTACGCGGTAATTTTTGATAGTCTGTGGTTGATAATGAATTTTTGCGACTGACTGAGACGGCGCCGGTGGTAAATAAACATGGCGGCGAGACGGACAGTTTGTATGATTTTTGATTGTGTGACTGACTGGAATGTTGCGGTTTGAGATTTCATGCGAATTCATTGATGAAATTGAAGGGAACGGAAGTAAACAATTTGATACGATTAGTGATTAGGCGAATCTATGGGAATGGAAGCGGAATGTTTATACGGGGACAAATGATAAATGACAACAATGTTTGCAAGTGTTTTGATTGATGAAAAGAGTGTGTAATTTTATAACCTGTTTGCAAAGTATTTTATTGTAGAGAAAAGAGATTAAGTTGAGTGGGGTTTTCCGGTTGGATTTTCAAAGGGTTTTTGTAGGTTAAGTTGCGTCAGAAGAGTTTTAATATGTGGATTTGAAGTTGCTGGAGGATGCAATTTGGGTTGGGGAATGTTGTTGTTATTGTTGAAGCGATTTGAGTAGTTGCAACATAGTTTTTGTGATGGTTGTGTGTCGTGGATTACTATAGTTGAGCCAGTTAAAGTTTTGCTGTTAAGATAAGGCTGATTAGGTGATGGTGTTCACCACGTGGAGCGAATAGCGCAGCGTGTCTAAAACGTAGTGTAGTAATTGGGAGCGTTTAGGATGTTGTTAGAAGCCGCTGGTGCGCTTCGTTAGACAAAGTTTGCAATGGCTGTGGTGAGATGAGTTGAGGGAATCCAAGTTGTGTGAGGAGATGCATTCAAGATGATGACGCTGCTGACGACGCTGAAAAAGGTAGTAGTTTTGTTTGAAGGAATGCAGCAGGAGCAGCGTCGATGGTGTGTGTATAACGGGATTAAAGAGGACAAATAATGTGGAACATGGCGGCGGCGACGGCGATGAGGAAGTTTGATATGTTTGCGAATATTAATGCAAGGATGTACATGATTCAAGTTTTATATTTGATGAAAAGTTTCGCAAGTTGTGACTGATTGATGTGTAGAAGAATAGACGAGAATGCGTAAGTAGGGAGTGCAGGTTGGGAATGAAGTGTTTGCAATGCGGTTGCAAAAACCGCGAGTGCGTGGGTTGATCAAGTAGTGGTTTTACGTAATTGAATGTATGACGAAGGCGGAACGGGATTTGAAGTGTATTAGGAAGGAAAAAGGTGGGTTTGAAAGGCAGGTGCAGTTGAAGAATTGGGATTCGGGAATTGCAAGTTGAAGATGGACGGAGACAACAAAGGAAACAAGAAGGTAATAGGAGAAAACGCTTACGTCATCCAGTAGTTAGTGGAGGAGACAAATAAGACAAGAAGAAACAGTTTGGTGGACAAAAGTGGACAAGAAGAAAGAAACGAGGAGAGTTTTGTTGTTGGCTAGACGATATAACAGTCAAGGACCAAATATTTTTGCAAGTTGTGTTGTGTCTGGGTTTGCAAAGTGGACCAAGAAGAAGAAGTACTTGGACACACATGTTCAAGTCGTAAAAGTGGCTTTTAGTGGGATTGGACTTGTTGTTGTTGTTGGAGAGTCTTGGACGGAAATGGTGTTGTAAAATTGAGTTGAGCTAAAGCATAACCGGCTAATCAGGAGCTGGACTTGTGAAGTTGGCGAATTTTTTGAATACTTGGATTTGCTTGGATTGAGTGGAGAAGCTGTTACTGTTACGTTTGCGATTTTGTTGGGAGAGTAAGAAGATTGGATTGGAGTTGTTGTGTGGAATGATGAGTTGGTTTGTTGAATGAGTCGATACTGGATGGAGATATGGCAAAATGGCGATTACGTGTTGTTTTATGCAACTGTTATAAGTAGGGAGACAGATGGTGGGGAGAAATTGTAATATTTGCGACGCAGTTTGACTAAGTTTGTTTTGTTGTTGGGCCATGTTCAAGGCCGGATTGATTATGGCATGAAAATGTGAGCTTGTTCTCTGGAAATATATGAGGCAGGCAGGAGAAGAAGGCGACGAGTAAATGGTGTAGGTGGATATGTAATAGGCTTGTCTGAGAATGTAGTTGTGGTAAAAGCGCAGGAGTTTGCGAATTTTGAAGAAGCGAGAAAGTAAGGTTGTAGGACTGAATGAATTTAAAAAAGGCCATGTTTTTGGGCTGGTGGGAGAATGGGAGGTTGAAATTATAATTGAAAAGTGGTTTACGGAAGAGGGAAGGGTTTTTCAAGTTGGAAAATGCAATTGTAGGGAGGAAAAGAAGAAGAAGAAGGATAAGAGACGTTGATCTTTTTGAAATGTTGTTGTTGAGTTGACTGCGTTGAGGAGGAAGGGGGAGGAGTGGTTTTGGTGATTAGATTTAATGAATGAAATTGGCAAAATGGCGAAGCTGGCTGCGAACTGCTCAAAGAAGAAGAAGAAGTGAATTTTTGCAAGGCGGTGGTGGTGGGATCAAGTGGTTGTTGTGTTAGTATTTTGATATGAGGATGATAGGAAGAGGGTACGGTTTGCGAATTAATGTGCGAATTTATATGCGGGAAAAAAGGGGTGAGTGGCCAAAGGAAGAGGAGGAGAGGGATGAACTTGAAATTGATGCAGTTCTGGGGAATTGAATAATATTCACACGTGCAGTTTATATACAAGATAGAGATTGAGTGACGGGTGAAGAAGAAGAAGAAGTTTAGCTTGTTTTTGTTTGTTACAGGATGGTGTAACAGGGAATCCGTCCGTCAAGGAGCAGAACCGGATTGTATACATTAAAATTAACGAATGTTGTTGTAGGTTTAATGTGTGGATGGCTGGACAGATATGGGATTTGATAACGTGGGTGAAGACGGTATGACCTCTGGAGGGAGTTGCGGTGTACTATTGTTGCTTGGTACTTGTATAGATTTTTGGCAAATTGGCAAAAACAAGAAAGTTGAAGGAATTAATTACGTCGTAGTAGATGTCGAAGATGAGATGGATTCTTGTTGAGTGATTTGATTAGTAGAAGTAGAAGAGTTTGCGAAAATGCATATGTTTGAGTGATTGAATTGAAGGCTATTTGGATGCATTGCTGGAGTTGAGACTGAGTGAGTGAGCGAGATGATAATTAATTGTTGTGGAATACAATTTGTATTATTTGATTTTATATGTAGTTGCTAATGGGAGAGGTGAGCTTTGTGGAAGTTGTTGTGTAAAAAGGTGAAGAACGTGTTTGTTTGTGTGTGTGATTGATGCAGAAGGTGAACAGGATGGAGAATTGCTGGCTGAGAAGGAATATATGACGACGACAAGTTTTTGTCGAAGAAAATAAGTAAGGTGTATTACAGGGCAGACTAATAGAAATTAGAAGAATCGAGGAAGAGCCACGAGGATGAGATTGGAATGGCGTGATTCCATGAAGATTTTTCAAGTTCAGAGGGCTACTGTGAGAAATTGGATGGGTTGGAAGAGAGACTTTTGAGTGAGACTTAGTTGGAGGGGTTCGTGCAGGTAATAGATGGAATAGACATGGCGGCATAAGGTATTGCGTATTTGAAAAGAAGTGCAATGTGGTGCATTGGAGGGAAAGCAAGATGAATTTTCAGGGATGCCAAGAAGGGGCCAAGGGAGATGGAAGAAGAATGGACGACAGATGCTGTTTTTGGGTTGCTGGGCTATTCATGTCTCCAGGTAGATTGCGTGTGTGTCAGGGGATGAAAGAAATATTATAGGAAAAGGTGCTGGTTTCTGTAGTGATGTAACAAGAAGGGTCGGTGGAAGATGTTGGGCCAATTGTTGGCTAAAAATAATACTAAAATTACTGGAGGAAAGAATGCAAGACGAGGTGTTTACAGGTGAGGTGGACAATTGGAGAGAAATGTGTGACTTTGTAAAGGTGATGTCAGGTTGGAAAGTGAAAGTCGGAGGGGTTTGAAGAAGGGATCGATGGAATGGTGGTGATTCTATGGCGATTTCGGATAATCGGTTAGTTTTGATAAAGGACGGGAAGAAGAACGGTAAGGAACCGTAAATAGAAAAAGGGAGAGAGATGGAGCACCTGGCGGATTTGAAAGTGCAACAATTGAATTAGGAGAAGAAGAAGAAGACGGGGATGAATTATGTAACATGTGTTAGCTAGTGAATAGGCTATAGGTTTTGTGAAAGATGTGAATAGAAATATAATAGTGTGCTGTTGTGATTATTGTCCAGTTGCAGCTGGACAAGAAGAGCCTGGCTGGATGAAGCGGGGGCGGAGCTGGTTGTTTAGCGACGGAAGGGACGATTTTGATTTTGTATATGGGAAGACTTTGTTCCGTATATTTTAATGGCGGTCACAAAGGAGATAAACCAAGAATAAGACGGAATATATATGGATTGGAACATGTTGTAATTGAATGTTAATGGTATCGTAAACGGAAGTTGTGTGGAGGTTGTTTATTTTGGTGTATATAAAGTTTGAACGGAAGTGAAGAAGAAGAATATTTTTAGTGGTGGTTGCTGTGTGGCGGGTAGATTGGTATAATTGATAACTGCTACGTTTATGACAATTTGAGAAAAATGTTTTATTTCAGGTGTTGTACGACGTTACTTGTGTTAATGTGTGTTTGGAAGGATGTAATAATAAAATGCGTGGGTGGGAGTTTTTGTGTGATGTTGTTGAAGAAATCTGATTAGGTTTACGAGGGTGGTGAAAATATTAAAAAATGTTTGAAACGACTTGGAAGAAGGAGATTACAAGAAGAAGGGACACGGAGTGGAAGTTGTAAAAGTTTGAGAATAAGATGGGATCTGGAATGGAAAAGTGCAAGTTGGAAAAGGTCGGAGTTAGTCGACTGAATTGGAGGCGTGGCTTGGAAAGGTTGAAATGGCAAATGTTGGATTGGAATACACACGTGTTGTTGTTTTGAAATGAGCTTGGATAGGAGGGAAGGGAATAATAAATATATTTCGCAAAAATATGCTGCCGCCTCTGATAGATATAAAATAAAGCGACAATAATCTGTGTAGAAGTATATGAGCAGAAGGGTTAAGGTCATGAAAGCGGAGAGAGAGAGAAAAAGTTGTGCAGAAACAATGTTGTTTGTGTGCATTGAAGAAAAAGTGTGGTTTGTTCAAGTGCATTTGATTGAAGTAGGAATAATAAAAGAGATTGATAAGAGGGGAAAGAAGAAGCGAATATATATAAAATTGTTTGTGAAAAGAAGTGTTGTTTGATGAACGTGGTTTGAGGGAGATAAGATTGAAAGAGTTTTATAGGGAAAAGGTTGTGTATACATTTGTTTTTGGACTAGTAGTTGGACATGACAAGGTTATGGCGGATGGGAGAAGAACGAAGAACATGGAAGATACATGAACAAGTTGTGTAATGAGATGTGTATACATGTGAGATTGAAAAAAGATGAATGGCGGGGAATGGATGATAAGGAAGGATGAGAAAAATGGCGAAAATTGGCAAATAAGTGCGAGTTTGGATTAATTGATCAAGGTTTGATTAGAGGAGATTAATGAATTTTGGAGGAGGTGAAAGTTTGTAGTGAAAGCAAGAATGGAGTTGGATGAGACAATGGGAGTTAATTTGGTGGAAGAAGATTGTGAAGAAGAAGTGAAGGATATATTCGTGTGTTTTTGCAAGGTTGGTAAATGCGAGTCACGTGGATATTGCGTGTGTTGTTATTGATTTGAGATGCTGGAAGATGAGAAACAAGAATGTGTAGCTGAATTGGATGAAGTTGGAAGTAGTCGAGACTCTTTTAGATGAGGTTGTTTGAAGAAGTGAATGCAAGTATTAATATGTTTGTATTTTGTTTTTGCAGGAAGCTAAACAGTAAATGGGTGGGCGAAGAATGAAGTCGCCATGGTGACGGTTTTAGAAAAAAGAGGAGTTTCGCTACTACTGCTATTGCTGCTACAGCTTGGGACAATCATAAGGACGGGGGAGGCGGCTGGGAAAAGTAAGTGAAATAATATTTTTGAAATGGGGTGGAAAAAATGAGGTGAGTGTTGACAATGTTTTTTTTTTGAAATTTGCAGTATGCAGCTCGCAATACATTCGAAACCACCCGAACGAGCTTCGGCACCTGCGGAACTGCAGTGTGATCGAAGGGTCGCTGCAGATTGCCATGTTCGAAGGGAATTTGACATCGAGCGACTATGAGATGAGAGACTTGTCGTTTCCGGAGCTTCGGGAAATTACTGGATATTTCCTGGTGTATTCGGTTCCAGGGCTGTTGTCGCTGAGGAAGTTGTTTCCGAATCTGGCAGTGGTTCGTGGGGAGGAGTTTATCCATAACCATTACTCGCTTCTGGTTTCGGATGTAAGTGGGCTTAATAGTAAGCTATACTGGAATTTTTGAAGGATGAAGGAAAATAATTGTTTTTGTCGTTGCAGTGTCGGAGTATGCAGGAAGTTGGACTGCCGTCGTTGGTCAGTTTGGGCAAAGGGAGGGCTTGGATATACGACAACCCGAATTTGTGCTATCTGAGCACTGTGGATTGGACACGGATTTCGAATTCGACGACGGTTAATGATTTTGAGGTGAGGAGATGTTGTGACGGCGGCGGGAATTTGGGCGAGTCAAGGACGCTGGGTTTACGAGGGGCACGAGGGGCTACTGCGGCAGTGACCTACTTGTAACTGCGGTTATTGAAATGTGGACGCGTGTTTTGGTGGAGCTAAAAATACATGAGTGGAATAAAAAAACGGAAGGTTGATACTACATAGGATGGATACGTTTAATGCGAAAGGGTTAAGAGAAGCCAAAGTAGCTGGGATAGTTGCCGAAGGATATATATGAGCGGCGGTATGTTTTACAGACGGAGGCGGTAGAGGTGTCTGTCAGAAGTCAGAGACCATTAGTGTTTACGTTTAATCAAGATACGAGGCTTGGAAATGGGAATGACAAGTGAGAGGGTGTAATGTAATTATTCAGAAGGATGAAAGAGACTTGAGGTAAAGTTTGGGAATGCTGGCTTTGGATTTGTAAGGCTTTGATAGAAGCTGAGGCTCATGGGAGGAAGTAGAGTGTGGAAGTAGACGTGATACGGGTAATTGGAAATGATTGTAAGAGGCTAGACTATGTGGAATAGTGAAATGGAAAAGTGAATATCAGTAGGCTTTTAGACGGAAGCAACGGGTGGGAGAGCGTGTGGTGTAGCTGATGCGGCTAATAAATTGTGGGGCGAAAGTAGGGCTAGGTTAGTATCAAAACATTGGGCGATAGAATGAAGGAAGAAGAGGAACTACTAGCTTTCTGCGTCGTATTTTGACCTAGCTTTTTTAGTGGTTCAGATAGTAGTAATAGTAAAAGGAGCGGGCTGTAGTAAAGTGGTGTTCGGCGGGGAGGCGGAAAGTGCCGAAATTTTGGGTGAACGGGTAACGGAATGGAACTGTTGTAGTAGACGATGGAGACGGCGGTCGTTGTTCCTGTGTAGTCTGGCGGGGAGCGAAGGAAAGGCTCAAGGTTGTTGGTGTTTGTTTGAACGGTAAAGAAGACTTTGGGAAAAAGTCAAGGCTGTTGGTTGAGGACTTGAAATGGTGGAGAAAGTTGAAGGAAGCGAGAAGAGAGGGAATTTGCGAAAGTTGGTTGAGATAGGAGAAGTAGATACGGATGTGTTTGAAATTCAAGGCTTGAATTAGCGGTATCAGGCTGGAGGCTAGAGGATGAGACTGTGGTGGATCAGAAAGTTAAGAACTAGCAGGAACCTGCTGCAGGAAGTTAGTTGGCTTGAGATAAAAAGCCAATACTTGTAATATGAAGGCGAATTTTCAAAAAGAGAGAGCGTGGGAAGACGTCGAAAGTTTGCATGGAGAAAGGTCTTGTGTGATGTAACTTGCGTGTGTAGGCGGGCGGATGTTTTTGGAGAACAGATGTTGTTTTGGTTGTGGGGAGAAAGCTGTTGAAGTATAGAAAAGTTTTTCAGGAGAAGGAAGAAAGCTTGTGCAGATGGAAATTCTTGGAATGATTGTATAAACAGTGGGGAATTGGGATTCGTGGAGGAGTAGAAGAGTTGATACACGTGGTAAGAAGTATGTAACGTCTGGAATTGGCAATATGTGAAGTTGGAGTTGGAGAACGTTAGAAGTTTGCAAAGTTCAAGGAGAGTCAAAGTGTGTATTTGAAGGGGACAGAAATCGTTGGAGATCAGAGAGACAAAGGATATTCGGTAGTAAAGTTTTACGATTGTTATGCCGAAACGGGGAAAACGAAGGGTGGGGAAGGTTCCGACGAAGTGTTTTGGATTGGGAGAACTGGATATGACGTAGTGGAAATGGCAAAGTTTTGGGAAGATGTGTGTGTGCGAAATCTAAATGAGGACATGGAACTTTGGCTAGGCCAAGGGAAAAGAGAGAGGGAAAGAATATATGACATGTACATAAGGACGCGACAGTGTAGACTGGGGCGTCTAGACAGCATAGATTATAGTGGCGTAGGTCAGTATGTATTTACGTGAGTGTGGATGGTGGCGGCTGTGCGAATATTCGCAATGGTTCGAGTCAAGGATGCTATTATGGAAAGGGAATGGAGAAGAGCGAGGGAAAGGATGTGTGATGAGAGAGCGCTGTTTGTATGTATTAGGAACGAGGAGGACGGAGGAGGAGTGGAGAAAGAAGATGGGTTGCGAATTTTTGGCGATTTTTTGGCGCGGAATAGAGAAAGCGTGTGCTGAAAGTGGTATTTACTAAATGCTGTGGATTGTGTGGAAGATGAATATATTAATGATGACTGTTTGATGATTTGCAGAAAAACAAGAAGAATGAGCAGTGTCCGAACAAATGCCCGGAGGGATGTCCAGTGGAACAAGG
>JAQGBJ010003287.1:0-13179 GCA_034698345.1 Sphaeridia pumilis
TTCGAACCTCTGTCCGAACTAGAGCTTCGTAGATTGCTGCATCGCTGGTTTATCCCTTCGGAGTTTGAAGTCGACCCAACCGTGAATGGCGCTGATGGATTCGGGCACTTCAAAAGTCGCGGGCGATTCAGCATATGCTGCCAAGGTCATCAGTTAGAAAAAGCAACAAGCATTTCGTTACCCAATGGATCGAGAGTTATACTTTGCCGCATTGGTGGCTTCCAACAAGAGTAGAGGTAACAAGTTGCAGATTACTGGATCCAATCATGTCCAATCTCAAGAGAATAATGTCAAAACTTGATTGCTCCACAGAATCTCGTCCATACGATGCCGTTTTCTCATTTTGATGCTGTTTTCTCATTCTGATTCCGACTTCTGCTGCTTCAAAAATAATAGTATTTTGTAACCATTTCTAGACAAGTCGCAATTAATTTTAAGTGATACATCCACATAGGTACTCAGTTGAAACAGTTTTTATCTCATGCCACAATGTATTTCTGTCTATATTCGCGAAGTATTGTTACGTATTCACTTCAATGCGATCGAAATTACATGTATTAACTGCACATAACCTTATTTGCTTTTTATTTTTTATCATTGAAGCCGATAGTCAGATAGTTCATATGTTGGTGCATTTCCACGACACACCTACGAGAATGATGCCATTAAGTGTAACAGGATTGTTTTGAACACATGTAGATAGAGCAGGCTGCCACATTGTACCGTTGCATCAATAGTAATTGCTGCAATTCAATTTAATATCTTCATTGATTAAGCATTGAGGACCAAAGCAGCCTTATCCTTATGCTGTAACACTGCTCATGTTAAAGCATAGGAGAGAGAGATAGCCTTGTGGCCCCCACTCAAAGCCGCTAACGCATCTCTCCATTCTGGAGTACACCTGTCCGCCACTTTCACCTGTCGCTCACATTATTCAACCCCGTTGAGCCCATCAGTTTTCCCGGAATCGCCAGCGCCTGCGGATTTCTCCGGGGGCCAGAACTGTGGCGAAGGTCCCTTTATGGACTTTTAACATTGACCGCACCGCCTGTGGTCTTCACACTCCATCAGCCACCCCGTTTTCCCCTAAATTGGTGAACCCGGAGTCAGTGAAAAGCCCCTGCCGCCACCAGATTAAGTTAGCTCCTGGGCGCAGGTGCACTTATGCCGGGGAGCTCGAGGGGTTTGTGACAACTGGAATCCGTGATGAATTCAGATTCCCAGGAATTCTGTGACATTTGGCTCTGGAGTCAACCTCGTGATGGCGAATTGAAATTCCCAAAAGTTGAATGGAGCCAAGTAGTGCGTGATGCTGTCGGAGGCGGAAAGTTTGCAAGAACATTGAAGGCGGGCTTTTAATTAGCTGGGCGCGGGTGGCTGAAGTTGTTTTTGTTGGATTCATAAATTATCGAATTTGGAGCAGACTGCTACTGCCGCTACCGCTGGTGGTGTTATAGTTTGTTTGGAAACTTTTTTTGTGAAGACGTTACAAAGTATGTACAAAGAGCAAAAGTGGCTATTGCGAAAGCGGGTGAGGATGGACAAATGGGCTGAAAGTCGGAGACGGAAGAGAGAAACGTTTAGAGCTAATGGAGAAAACATGTGGACAAAGTGCGGAAGTTAAAGGGAGAAAGCAAACGGGGAGTGAGGCAGAGTTGGGTTGTGCCATATGGCGAAAGTTTGTAAAGGATGAGTTAAATTGGGGAGGAGGCGAAAGTTAAGGAACAGGTGAATTATTTATTGAAGACAATAGGAGAAGAGTAAGAGAAAGTACGTGTGTGTTCTATGCAGAATGCAGAGTGTAAATTGTTGCACATGCATCGAGGTGGATTTGAAAAGGGCGGGGGGAGGAGAGTGAATGTTGTTCTAATCGAGTATTTGGGGGCTCTGTATAGAGGTGATTAATTATTGGAAGCGATATAATTGCCAATTGATGATCAGCTGAGAATGATCGTCTGCTTTCGCAGGGTTCAAAGCGGAGCGAGTAAAATATTGGATTGGGAGCTTGGAGTATATGACTGTTGTTTTCCATAGCCATACTTCAACCGCTGTGCAGAATCTCGTTTGAGTTGTTTTTACGAGTTACCAGTTACCAGATATGTTGACCCTCTATGCGCGTAGTAACGTATTTTGAGGAAACTAGGCTGGTGGAAGTGGAATTAACTACAAACATGGCTTGACGCCTGCTGAGCAATAGCGATATTAGAGGTGGAGGAGATGAGCTAATAACCCGCCAGGTTTGCTTGGACTCTAATTGCAGATCACAAGAATATGTATTGATTAGATTAGGCACATTTCAGTCTGACAGAGGCTAATATTGACCGTTTATGTTGGCAAGTATGGCATGGAATGTATCATGGTGGCAGCTATAGTACGGTGGAAAAATCAGGTTTCGGACATGTCCGTCTACACAAAAGACAGCGGTTTATTTTTAAACATAATTTACTTACAATTTAAAAACGAAAATGGATGGATCAATTTATGTACCTTGGAATCATGATACATAATACGGTCCAAGCAAACGAAGACATCAAACTAGGGCATGGAATGCTCACCATCAACAAGGCTGACTGGAAAACAACCAAATACTTGGAAGAAGCAAAGCGGCTAATAGCAAGAGCGGATATCCACAAGGCAACATTAAAGCTAGGCTCAGGAAGTGTAAAGCAATAAAATAACGAATTATATATATGTTAATCTTAATATTAATATCAAATGTTAATCAATTCACCAAACTATGTTACCATCTAAATATTATCAATTTCAATGCTATGCACACTACCACTTAAACTAACTCAAGTTTATCTCCTCAAGTACTGAAACCTGTCAAACATTTTTCTTTTGCAGCAGACTCCTAGCGAGGCTGGAACGCAAATAAACTATATTATATATAATACGGTCTATTGTAGTGTGCGGAACCGGCTGCTATTTTGAGCGGTACAACAACGTTCTGTCTTGTCAACCGCACATATCAAGAGATATCATCAGGTCACACTTAGAGAACGGCGCTACGTTTTGACTTCGTCATTAACTCTCTTTCTACTTGATGTAGCATTCAAAAATGCAAAAGAATCCTCACAAGAAAAAAATTCGCCCTTCAAACTACCACTCGACTCGAAGTCCTGTCAAAAAACAACAACGATCGTAAGAGCACCTCACGTCGGAAAACAGTTACTAATTTCATTTTTGGAGCCTTGCACAACTGTGGCAACGCCTTCAGAATGTCACCCGTGAGATTTTACTCGGCGCTCCAAAAGATCCGCGATCAAAATAGCGATTTTTCCAAAAGATTCGTGCATTTGAAGCATTCTCGACGTTCGGGGACCGGTGTTTGTCGAGGAAGAAAATTCACTGACCGAGCCAAAGAATGCAACACATGAATCGTGATGACACAAACTTTGATGCACATTCGAAACAGCGATTCCAAACTCCGCTTCATCCTATACGGACCTAATATGAAGCTAATTTGTTTTTTATAAACTGTCACTCCATCAAAATTTATCTCTGTGACAACCGAGGTACCAACTTCAAAATCGTTTCAATTTCGGTTCATACTGTGGTGGCTAACCGCAAAGTGTATTTCTTAATGCGAGTAATCAAACGACTGTTTGCAATCTGTCATGCTACTGCAGTCAACGGCGAGCGGTTTGGACTGCAGAAACGTGAAAACAGGTAATGGCATCATGAACCACATACGGTTGAATCGGAAGCTCTCGCATTTCGTGTTTTCGTCATTCTACAGAACTAACAATTGAATTAAGATCGGCACGCTGTTGAAATGATGACGTACTTTTGCAGGTAGAACAGCATTATAATGCAGAATAATAAAATCCTATCAAGCCCCACTTAAGTTCCACTCTATTTTCTACTTGTCGCTATCCCTCTGAGTTAACAAGCACCATCAATAAATCCTCCTCTTCATTTACATTTCATTCAGCTAACATGCATTTTTATATTGGCCGCTCAATGCTTTTTTCTGAAATTAACGGTTTTTCGCAGTCCCTCACGCGATACCTTGATGAAGAAATGTATGAATTTCAACAACAACATCAGTATATTTTACTATGAATGCTAGCGTTTACAGACTTACGCATTAAATTGGTACATAACATGCTGTGGACAAAATACCAGTTCTCTTCATCGAAAGTACATGAAAAAGGCCGTCATACTCCTGCCGTGCAGTTCTACAGCTATGATGACAATCGTATAGTCCAGTTCCGCCTACACTGCCAACTAATCCACAAAAACAGACCATTTCCATTACTGTCCAATGAAATTTGAGCGCGTGATATTGCTTTCCGCACCAATACTTTTCACCGATTTTCGGAGAAGCAATCATCTCGTTTTCTATCCATTCAACTCCAACAAGCTGTTTTTTTTTGCTCACGTGCTTCTTACCTCGCTAGCTCCATCATGTGAGATAGATCCCATTGGTAATTATAACGTAATGGTACGCACTCTGAAGGCGGAACGTTGTGATTCTTCAAATTATATTTCTCACCAGGTTCGACGGATTTTAGTCATTTCTTGTTTGAGTGCAAATGCATCTTTATTTATGTCGTAAAGCGTCGGCTGTGGATCATTTCAGTTCCTCGTTGGCACGGATAAGGTGCGCAATGGCTAGGTGAGCAGTTTACTAATCAGCAACAAATACAGAGACTCGTAACGTTGCAGCCTCCTACGAAAATGGTGCAAGGATTCCAACTGGAGTCAAGGTTATCTTGTTTCGATAGAAGTAGAAGTAGTAAGTATGAAAAACGATTCTTAAAATAAAAGCGCAAAATATGGTGGACAGCGTGAACTAGTTAACAGCTTCTCGGGTTCATACTATGCCGGGACTCATGTGTGGAAGAATTCGAGTCCGTGGTTCCAGTTATATGCTGATTATACCGCTTTGCAGCCTTCGGGCGTGGAGCCCGAACGCTGCCGAAATGCATTATCTTGTTCTTTGTTCTCTCAGGAACCCTAGATTCCAAAACTAGCTGGCTGTCAATAATGACGACCCGGAACACAGAATTTGGCTGCTAGCTCTATAAATCAGGAAATCTCGGCTTGTATTGCGGGGGCTCCAACAGCGTTTCCAGCAGACTTGTCCGAAATTGCAGAAACCGAGAGCTTAACATAGTTCGATGTTTGCGCTGCGTTGAAAATAAACATTACGAAATTCAACCAGCGCTGATGCTGTTGTGCTTCACATGGGCCTTGCGTATGCGAATCCACTCATTGTGTCGATTGCTACAGCTATTCATATCCTCTTCTTCTCTTTGGTAGATGAACACTGCAATCCACATGGATCGACTCGAACATGCCCCCAATTTCAATCGACTGTGGCTGAGCATCCAGGAGATTTACTCTTTGTGGTTTTGCACCCATTGAAGGCAGGACAGGACACTCCGACAGTGCGTTACATAATCCCTTTCAAAATTACGAGCTCTGCACTTGTATTTTTTATTGCATAACTATCTTGTAATACTAATCCAGTCATCTGCCTGTGAACCCTGACTTTTTTAAGCACTCTTTAGATTTCTTAAGTTTTTTTGGTATTGCATTCGCTAAATTTCAGCACAACCGTTTGGTTCAATATTAAACACGCAAAAATGGTGTTGGTCGACCCATCTTCCACCACCACCGTTCTTCTCCAACCCTCCCCGGACAGTAGAGACTCTTTGCTTCTTGCCAGCAGCAGACATTGTTTGAACCCGTCGGTCATTCACACACATACTCCTAATTTTCCACAGGATAAACTTGTTTAAATTTATTCAGTTATGAAATGATGTGCATCTACAAATTCCATGAACACATGGCTACTGAGTCAAGGGCTGCTGAGGAAAGAGCTGCATCGGAAAAAGCTGCTGAGGGAAGGGCTGCTTCGGAAAAGGCTTCTGAGGTATAAGGCTGCTGAAGAAAGGGCCGCTGAGGCTTGCACCACATACACCTGATGACGATGTTGTATGCATAAATGGATTGTATACCAATGAATCACGTGGCTTGAAATCTTTAAGACTAGGAAACTCTTGTTGAATGGCATCCCGATTCTTTTAGAGCGGGTGTTGGCGATGTTTCATGTTTGTTTCACTAAGAACAATCAAGATTTTCCTGCGAAAGGGAAACTTGGTGAACAGTAAATAGTGCGTTTCGGCCGCTTTCGAAGATTACAGGCTCACTAATGTCCATGTTTCAATCCGGTGTTTGTGAATTGGATGTTACTGGCCATCACGTACGAAGAGCTTGGTTTCCTTAACCTTCGACCATATTGCCCGTTAGAAACAACAGTTAACAAATACAATCTGCTCGAATGCCAACAGGAACTCCAATCAGTGAATGTGACACCCAGATGTGCTGTTTCGAGCCAGCATGGTTTTCACCCAAGAAGAATCGTTCATTGTCATAAAGAGGTATTAATACAAAACAACTGACCTCTCACGATGAATATTATGTACGGGTAACTCATTGGCGGTTATTGATTTCATTTCAACGGATATTGTTTCGTTTTTGAAGCAGCACTTTCGTGTTGAAGTTAATATGCTGGAACCTATCTGCAAACCAATTAGTACTGAACTTGGCCTCCGCTACATGGCACCAAGCATCAATGTTTGGTATATGTCACTTGTACATGCGTACAACTGATCAGACGTCATTCAATCTACGAAGCGTCTACAAGGCTTCGCCACTTACTTAATAAAGAGGTCTGTCTTGTGATACACGAATACAACACGGAAGCAAGACGGATTTGCTATTAAGCCACAAATGATTTCAGTCGAAAAGAACTACAACAAGACTGTAATCAATGCATCGCGTGGAGGTTTGAAGGCCCAGTGATGACTTTGTAGAACACTGGCGTAGAGGAGCCGGAGCTTGGAGCTGGGCGACAAAAAAAATGCTTACGTTTTGTGAAATTCTACTGCTAAATGGATGTATTAACTTCCAAATTGTCGACAAATTGGTGCTCAACGTGTTGGCCCTGCTGACCGTTAGAAGTTGCGAGGGTTGCCGATTGTTTGGAGCTGGTTAAAATGCAAGAGGCAAGAGATACTTTTACAAAGTGAGAGGCTGGGGGTAAGCTTTGCTCTGGCAGTGTATCGAAATCGACCCCTATTGTGCGTGAGACAAAACGGAGAAAAGCTTCTAAAAACAACGTGGCAGTTATGCGTCACCAGAATACCGAATTTATTTTAATTTATATTTGATGCTGCCGTTAGTTACCTTACTGAATTCTGATGCGCAAGAGTGTCAGTTTCCAGTCTTACCTAGTCTTGAGTCTGAATCATGTGCCTATTACCACTTATTTTTTGATAATATAGAGTTCAGACTATCCATTTACCTTTATTGTTTTTCAATAAATCACAAATGTACTAGTTAACGATTGTTTCAAATTAATTAACCTCGCTTAGCTTAGAGCTGTTCAGCTCAGCTCAAGCTCTGCTCAGGCCAGTCAAAAAAGCTCAGAAGCTGAGCTCTGTTGGCCATTTCGCCGCTCCTAGGCGCTCAGCTCAGGCTCAGCTCAGCTCTCGAAAAATCTGAGCGCTCGGCAACACTGGTCGGATTTTCAGTGAGAGATTAACAATTGCACGCGATGATGAATTAATCAAAGTTACACGCTTAATATAGCGGGAAATTGTGACAGATAAGTGACAAAATAATTTACAAATTTGGTCTTCTCAGTCGTCTCAAAATATGATCAAAGCAGTCAGAAGGTGGATATGCAAACACAAAAAAGTTTCATGTTTCTCCAAATCAAATGCACGATATCCAGTTTTAAAGCTACGAAATTTCGGACGGTGAAAAAGCGGAAAAGTTGAAGAAGGAAACTATACGAGATGATGATGAGTGTAAATAGTAAACAGATCTCCGAGGTTTAGAATCTGTATTCCAACATCCAACTACAAAAGTTAAATCGCTCCTCCAGACAAGGAATGCGTAAAGTTGATTGTGTTTGAACAAGCTCTGGTGGTGGAGAATGATTCGGTGCAATTTACGAGTGCAAACAAATTCCCGGCAACAAGAATTCTAATCGTCGATGGTGAGAAGGAGGAGAGAGAATTCGAAACGAACCGCAGCAGACAGAATGCAAGAGAAAGCTATTGTGGCGCCAAAATTCAACACTTGAACAAAAAAGGCATATAGACATAGTGGTAGAGGAAAGAAGTTTATCGTTTTTAAGAGTCTGTTTGACTTTGAAAGTTTGTTGATTTAAATCCAGTAGCTGTCGAAGTAGTCGTAGTCTTGATGATCATAGTTTTGAAGCAAATCTCCGTCTAGCACCAGCAGAAGCAGTTTAAAACCCCAACCCCACAAGTTCCGGTTTGTCGAGCGGATTCAGCAAACTCGGTTAGTTTAATTGAAACTTGTGGAATGTTCACAATAGTATAGCGTAAGACAAAAGAAAGACGACAACAGGCACTGCTACTCACTCAAACAGACACTCGACACAAAGGCAGAGAAATAAAAGAGAAAAATTACAGTTGGGAAAATAGCTCTTGACTACCGTAAATGGAACCATAATAGTCGGGTGGTTGAATTGAATACAAGTACACAGTATATATATACTACAGACTAAAACTTTGACTACTTTGATGGTAAAACCAAAAAGGACCAACTTTTAGCTCTTATACATCACATCACAGAAAAAGAAAGAGACAGACAGAGAAAAAGCGCGCCAGCGAACGTCAGACTAGTCGTCAAAGGGGAGAGAGAAAGCAATATGTACAAGTTAGAGCGGCATCCGGTATCAAACGAAACATGAGAATATATTCAGTCTCTCAGTCAGTCGGAGCAAAGAGGGTGAAAGTATCCAATTTCAAACGGTTGACATAGCCAAAGTGAAAGTCTAGCCAAAATCGAAAGGGGGAGTTTTGGCTTTCACTTATCGGAGCTCCTGAGTTTGAGTTGAGGTTGTGCTCCCCAGTACACGTTTTTTGCTTGTCGCAATCGGTAAACTGTTGTTGTTGTACAAGCCACGTGGGGGAACCAATGTATTGATGGAGCAATCAAAATTGGTTCGATTATCAGAGAAGAGGACAAAAAGCCAAATTGCAAGAGGTTCTTTCTTGTACGTAGCAGGACCAGTTGACGGAGAAAGGTATTGCGAAGCAATTAATCAGAGCCGTGTCGACACCAGACGAGTCCTTCGTCGACATGAAGAGGTATTAATTGCCTTGTCGGTTCATTAATTCCGCTTTATTGTTTCCCGGCAAAACGTGAACAAGCTCTGGGGATCAATTCGCCAACGTGTTTTAAAGCTCCAGTAGCGTCAGACAGACAGCTTTTAATTAATTGGGCTCATCATTTCAATGGAGGTGAGAATAGGGAGACAGGGAAAGCACTTCGAAGAGTCTCTCTTGCTCATTGAATTCGAGTGGGAATGTTTGAGTTGTAAATTGCAAAATGGCAGGTCTCGTAGAGCAAGTTGGAACAAAGCGAAAGTGGAAGCGAACATGTGGTTTTGAGAGTTGGTTGCTGAAAGCGCCTCAGGATTCCGTGGGGAAATAATAATTATATGAGAGAATGATCAAAGTAAAAGGGTTGTGACAGGATGGCGAAATGAACGAGACTGGTAGTTATATAATAGTAACCACTTGTGGCCGGAGGGGGTTTTGGTGGTGGTGGCGGCGCGGGGGTGGGTGGAGGGGGTAAAGGGGGTGGAGAATTCTGACAACTCGAGGGGGTCGCTCCTACAACATGTTGACATGCTTGTCGGACAAAACGATACTTTCCACATCACAAGATCTTGTTACAGAAAGGAGTCGAGTTTTGATTTCATCTTGTGGCGGCCAAAAGGAAAAATAAAAGCCCTGAACGGAGAAAGCAGAAGAAAGACCAAGTTTCTATATTCGATTGATGTTTTTATGGCTGGTGGACGGTCGGAAATGTGGAGGTAATTTGGCAGTGATGGCGCGTGGAGACGGGCGAAGAAAAAAAAGTTGCTTCTGATTCTGATATTGTCAAGGATAAGAAGAAGAGGAAGTAAAGTGGTGGAGGATTTGTGACATGGGGACAAATTGAAGCTACATTTGGCCCCGAATCAATCTGCGACAATAAAAGACGGAGAGTGGACATGAAAGAATCATTATTTCATTGCTGCCGCCGCGGATATAAGTGAAAGTACCACACCGCGTGTACCAGTGCGGTTGACAGAAGGTACGGAAAAAGTAGTCTCAAAGAGAAAAGGTGGGGGGAGGGGTAAAGGGGGGTTGGGATCAATGTAAGTAGAAGGGGGAGGACAAGGAACAGCGACACGCTTCTGGTTTGGGCAGCTTGAAAAAACCAAGGATCGCCAATTGAAGGGGAACTGTGCGGGACGGGAACATGAAATGATGAAGAGGAATTGTAACAAATTGTATTTTATTTGCAGATTCAGTACGACATGAACATCGAGTACACAAACTTTTTCGCACTCCTGCCACCAATGTCGAACATATCCAATTCGGGAAAAGTTCCCACCAAGTTGGAAAGCTTTCGGTAAGTTTGTTTGCGGTGGTAAAAGTTGAACAAGGTAGAAATTTGGAGATTACAATGTAAAAGTTACAAAAACTGTCTCTGATTTTGTTGATTTTGCGAGAAACATTAGTTTTTTACGGTGAGTGTGCGGGCTAAAGTGGGTAGTTTAGTTTGATTCAAAGTTAGTACCGACTAGGAGCGGCGGCAGGATGAAGTGCGAGAGAGCCCAAGCTTTTTTAAAATTGGCGCTGCTATTTGCTTTAGTTACGGCTTCTTCTGCTCCTCGAGCTCAGGCTTTGGAGGTTCTGAAGTTGGGGGTTTTGACGCTGATAACCAAGGTTCTGAGGTGGTGTTGGTGCTTCGGAACAGTTGGGATGGAAGGCCATTTTTGTGACGGCGACAGCCGTCCGGTTGGAGGATTTTGTGGTTGGGAGTTCCAAGTCCGGCTGGTTGACACAAAGCAAAATCAGCGTTTTTGAAGTTAATTTGATGGATGATGATCAAATACCTTCGCCAGGGCCAGGGTCAGCATGTCCGTATAAGGAATCACTGGAAAATACAACCAGGGCTGCTAAAAGTAATGTACAAAGGTTGAAGGACTTCATTATGCCGATTCAGGTTCCAGGAGGCACCGTTACAGTTGAACTAGATATTTTAAACAACTGACTAAATGTACAGTGTATATGAGTTGAAGTTCTCGGCGCAATTGCGTATAATTCTGTTAATTCTGTCTTTTGGGCTAATGGATAGATTGCATGCAAGGAGGTGTGAAAATGTTGTTTGTTGGATCGCATGTTGTCCATTCGAAAATTACTGGAGGCGTCATGTGTCATATAATATTTATAAAGTCAAAGATTGCCAGATTTTGGTTGTTTAATATTCGAAAAGAAGGAATGATATTATTGAAGAAATAAATTCATTGTATCGAATGGAAATATGTAGTTCACTGTCTTCTAGACTTGTGGGGAAAAGTTAATGTTATAAACCTGTACCCTGTATGGAAAGATTCACAACATTTAGATTATATTTTTGATACCTTACAACTTAACGTCTTCCGAGAGAAGTCGACTGGCCGCTAACGATAACTGGACCAGTCAAACTGGATCCTTGGGAGTTTTGGTAGGAAGAGGCGCTTTGGACACTTGAAGGTTGACTTCCATAAACGCCGGTTGATGGGTAGTAGCCGGTTCCATAGCCAGAGCCGTAACCTGCTCCGTAGCCGGGATTCGCACCCTGGTAGTTGAACTGACCCACTTGGTTTCCGTAACCCGGTCGAACAGGAGTTGCCAGGTATCGTTCTGAGAATCAAATCAAATCACAATAATGGAATTAATCGGAGGTTTCCACAATTAAAGTGGCATGTAAATTCTTACGGCGCATGTTCTCATTCTCTGATCGCACGTCATCGAGATATTTGAAACAGCTTCCTAGAATTTATAAAGTTAATTTTTAGGCTTTGGTTTTCAAACGCAATCTGGCTAGAATTTTGGGGGAAACTAACCAGCTTCGACAACTATGGAAAGGGCCGCCAGGGCCAAGACTGCGAAGGCTACAAAAGTCTTCATAATTTTTGGTTGCTGGAAGTTGGTGTGGAGTCTCGAAAAGTGTGTTTGCTGTTTGAAACACAAGGAATGACTTTGATACATTTCAGAAACCAAGAGTGTTCTTATATACAAGGCAGAGTTCTTGGAATAAGTTGTTTGTTGGGGATCTGATCATTGTCATTAAGACTTGATGATAATGTAGTAGAATCTTTATTATTAGTGTCCTTAATTCAACATGTTTAGGAATTCAAAGGAAGTAAAAATCTCGTTAAGGCACCTTCAGGAACTAAACAAAGAGGTCGCTGTAGCGTTTTTTGCCCGTACATTAATCTTTATAGAAATTAATCTGAAGAACAGTTTAATGCATTTTTAGAGGAGAAAACGACCGTTAATGAATCGTGGAATTGGAAAAAACTCACAAGTTAGATTTTTTGTGTTTGGATGTTTATTAGTCGAATATTTTCAAGTATGGAACTTCAAAAGTTTTATTTTAGTTCTCCAAAGGCTTCTGAAACGAAATCACATCACGTCAATTTTCTACTTGAACCAAATCCAACAAATTTGTGCCACACAAACTACTTACAGCGTCTTAGCGTCTTCCATAAGAAGTGGCTTGACCATTCACAATAACAGGGCCCGTAAGACTAGAGCCTTGCGAGTTCTGGGTGGCTGTAGAAGTTTGGACGTTGGAAGGCCTGTTATAAGTGCCAGTTGTTGGATAATAGCCTGTTCCGTAGCCAGTACCGTAGCCGTAATTCGGGTTCTGATAGTTGTACTGTCCCACTTGATTTCCGTATGTTGGAGTTGCCAAATATCGCTTTTCTATAAAAAGAAAACATTCAGATGTAAAAATAGTTTGCTTCATATCAAAATCATATCAAACTACTTACGGCGAATTTTTTCACCATGCAAGAGTGATTCCGGATGCTCCGTCAAAGTACCTGAAACCAAAGACACACACAATTTTGATTAGCGTCGAAGCAATTTCATTCCTGAATCGTATATACAGATAACTTTATAAATATTTACCAGCTTCAGCAGTAATGGCAAAGGCCGCCAGGGCCAAAACAGCGAGAGCTACGAAAGTCTTCATGTTTTTCGCTATAGGATTCCAATGTCTGCTGTATATCTTCCAGAGTTTCAAAATGTGACTTTGATGTACTTTGATGCTTTTGTGGAACCTTCAGTCCACTTTTAT
>JAQGBJ010003288.1:0-13175 GCA_034698345.1 Sphaeridia pumilis
CCTCCCTCCGCACGTGTTCGAAGTCGGTCACGTACCATCGATTAATGAGGCCTTGAACAAAGAACCGATGAATGTACTCATCGAAGACGGACTGAAGCAAGGACCCTTTTCTAAAGATGAATCCAACGTTGATTGGGAACGTCGAAGCCTTGGAGGATACCACCAGCGGACTTCGGCCGTGCACATCACTGAAGTTTCTCGCAATCATAAAGTCAGCCAAACTCGAGTACGTTATGCATCCAAAAGGCTCTGACAGCGACTTGTTGAGGCACTTCCAAGCATTGTCCTGCCAGACCATATTCCTGTACATTTTGGAATACGTCGGATGCGTCGAAGTCCGGAAGAGCATTGTCGCAGCGCCACCAAACGACATGAGTCCGTACTTCATCCCAGACTCTGTGAGCTCTTCGAACGTTTCAGGCATCCATTCCAAGGGCGGGAAGGCTAAAACGCTGAGGAGGAGGGAACAGTAGGCGGTGGCGATGAGCATGGACATGAAGAACCAGAATGTGTAGATGCCCTTGGCTTGGTGGAACTGGTGGAGTGGAACTCCTTTGCCCAGGAGGATTGCGAAGGTGTATCGAAGGATGGTTTGCAGGTGGTCTTTAAGGGGGGTGGGGGTGTGTAGAATAAGACGGGTTTTGATCAGGAGGACGACCGTTACCGAAGTCGCTGAAGCGAAGATGGCGACCCAGACGTGGGAGGAAAAGGGATGCAGAACTGCCGAAGTGGAGTCTGCTTGAGGCGTGTTGTGGACGAAGGTGAGGAGCTCTTTGGAGACTGGGAAGGTGAAGGAGGCGACTAGGGCGCGGCTGTATGTTTGCGCGGCGGCGCTCAAGTCCGCTGCGCCGTAGATGACATCGGCGACGGCGCCGATCCAAGTGCCGTTGGGCTGGAGGACGCCCGTGCCCCCGCCGCCGCTGCTTGGAAACGTTGTGTAGCTTGAGTTGAGCTTGGTGAGGAGGATGAGGTCGAGGACTGTCTTGTAGTTGCCGCGCTTGGTGGTGTAGGTTTTCGTGGAGGGGTCGAAGGTCATTTCGATGTTGGCCCAGATTTTTGTGGGGCAGGAGAATTTGAAGTGGGAGTTTTGGAGGTCTTCTTGGATGAAGAGGTGGTCCAAGGTGGTTTTGGCGGGAAAGTTCTTCAAAGCTTCTCCAGTGGTTCTGGCCAGTACGAGGGGCGAGTTCGAAGAGCCGGTCTTTTTGTAGCTCACTCGGTGTAAACCATGGGGAGTTTTGATGTCCCATAAAAGTTTGTATTTGAAAGGTAAATTTACCAAAGTCTCCAAAGATTTTAGCGAAGTTGCTTCCAAAGGCACAAAAACATAAAACTCGCTCCAGGTTCCAAACTTCTCTAAAATTGGAAGCCTGTTAACCGCACTTGTGTCAAAAATCACCAGGTTGATTACACAGTTCTTGGAGAGCTTTGGAGATTGTTCTGCTTCTTTTAGTTGTTCGATAAAGTTTTTTGAAGTCTTTTTGCCATTGATCGATGACAAAAACGTACTTTTGTAGGCATCGGCTTCGGTAGGCACGACGACGAGAAAACTCGTTCCATCTTTTCCAATACAGATTTCTTTGATTGTACAAGAGCCGAGGGAATAAGTAAACATGTGATTGGCAAAATTTGGAAGTGTGGTTTGTGGTCTCAAAGTCGAAATTGATGAAGGAGCAATAAGGGATGAGAGACTGATTTTTCTGCAAACGACCAAGGAGATTATTATCAACTTGTAACATAAACTTGGCTGGGATTTATGACACATCCTGAAAATCTTGAAGTAGTTTAAGAAAGCTAGCGCTCTGAAACTGGGTTGAAATTAGGCTCGTTCATAGTTGCTTTCCAAAGTAGTTGCAGAGAGATAGCTTTACCGCGCTCTACTGTTACTAAGAATATTCATGGAACCATGGAACATGACAGTATAAGTAAAGCCCACAAAACAGGTTTGTTTTTGACAATTAGGCGATTCCAACCTGTCATTACTAGTTTAGCTTCAAGTCAGTTGTGACCAAGTAATGCGAAAATATACAAGTTTCCAGGCCCAATCGTCAAGTATCCTTCAAAATATCAATTACCTGCGTATTTATAGTATTTATGTGTCAACATTGCGTTCGTGAACACATGCGATCATATCCCGATCGCTTCAGTATGTCACGGAATGTCCAGAAAGTGTCAAGCTTTGATAAATAAACCGCCAATTGAGCCTCGGAAAGTAGCGAAGCATTTTTTTGCGATGCGGAATTATTCTCGTAAAGTTTCGATAAATGCCGTTTCGAGGCTCCTGAAGAAGCCACCACGGATCTTGTGATTGGTCAAGGAGCGCTGCGCAAGAGGTCGTGCAGGATACGTTTATCTCGGGCTCAAAATCCTGTAAACAATCCCGTCTTGATAATGACTGATGATGACGAAAGACAAGAAGAATACAAAATCGCCTCGAAATATAATCTGTGTTATTATATACAGAGGACATCTCGTGTCTACTGTATTCTTTCTATTGTGCTTACTGATTCACCTTTTTGGCATTGTATTGTATTGTGCGTGCCTTAAGATCAATAGCGCATAATTGCCATTTTTCGGCTAAAAAACACAACTGTCTCCCTCTCGCATCTCGACTTCACGCTCCGGCTCTTTGAATTGCCAATTGTTTGTGTGCATGCAATATATAATGCAAGAAACGCTGTATACTGGGAGAGTGATTTTTTTATAAGAACGCTTTGGAAAAATGCGCTCATCATCTTCACCTTGGTCTCAATTTTTGTTTTGAAGTTTAAAGTGCCTTGCAGATTGATGGCTCATAGAATGGAATTACATGAAACGGATTAAAATGACATTTTAATAAAAACCGTAAAAAACACTCTTTGTTTCAACAAAAACAGGAAGGAAGGAAATGATTGAATTTATAAATCAAGAAACGGAAGTCGTTCAGGTACGGGCAGGTTGAGCGCGCGCGCCGCGCGCGCGCTCAACCTAAAAGGACTTCAGTGCGCAGCCGCAAATGAGTTATGAGTTTTTAGCTTAATTTAAACAAGTGCCAATTGAGGTGTGTGTATTACATTCTTTACCGTATCATTATGCCACATAATCAGTAATCGGAAATCAGAGAAACCACAATTTCACACGGTAGCGCCAATCTAAACGATCTCTTAATCTCGATATAGTTTTCGAGTGAATTAATTTTATGGCTTCCTTGAAACCAAACGGAGAATAAAAAAACATAGGTTTCAGCTTCAGCTCGTAAAGCTTTTAACACAAAGTTAAGATTTATAATTCAGAATTGGCGTGCAAATTGGAACATTCTGGCACGTGTTGTTTGCCATTTTGTGGTTATGCAACTGCGTAATTGAACGCTAAAAATATGTGTTCTGTTTACACTCCGTAGCCAATTAGGTCACTTTTTGTAACACATTGTTAACCTATCGTGAAATTGTTTGCTTTTGATGTAATATATAATAATATAATGCTCATAATATACACACTGAATGTGCTTGAATAATTCAAGTAAGTTACAAACGAGATCAAGAGTTTTGTAGTTCTGGGCGTATTTGCAAAAAAAACTGGATCGTAATTAAATGTATAAGTATTTATAACATTTTCTTCAGGTAATCAGAAGTACCTTGCAGTAAATTAATTGTAGCAGAAAGAGGAAAAGTGTCTGCTAATTTTTAATCTGCTGATTAATCAGCATTACCGCGCAAATGCAGATCAAGTTTTGTCTGAATCTTATAAACCTTAAGGGAAAAGCTGCAACGTAAGCCACAGGCCCGAAGCCGAAATTAACTGCTCTCATAACTTCGAATTGACATATGACGATGAGTAATATAATAATAAACAGCAACCAAATGTCATCAGTGGCATTCTGGAAGCGGCACGGAATTTCTGCGAAAAATGTCAATACGCTACTGTAACAGCGTCATTAGCCATTAAGAACACAGACACGCGTCGTGTACAAACGCTATATTAAACGGTTGGTTGTCATAAACGTTAATTGCTTGCTTTATCATCCACTCAAATAGATACACAATCTTATACAACAACTTTGTGAGGTAAACAAAGTAAATAATATCAAGAGAACTTGAGCTCCATCAATTAAGCTTGTGCAACCAAGTGTGCAAGGAGTACTGCGATTACGCATGCGCTCTTGTTGCTCTTGTTGTTGTAGTTGCATTTTTTCGTGCAGGCGCGCAATATAGTGTAACAACGTTTTTCCTTTGTTGTTGAGGGATAAGAGGGAAATTACAAACACCTTAAAATAGACTTGTTAATACTATATTTGTACCCTTAAAATGGCGTTCAGGCAGGCCCCGAGTTACCTCACAACAAGGGTGAGAATAAAGCACAATTATTTAATATTTTCCGCTTGGAGCAAGGGTTAAATGGCATTGCGGCCAAGTCGAGTATTTAAGGGCTTCGCAGGTCCTCCGAAAAGCATCAGTCAGCTTCAGCAAGCAGTCGAGTCAGTCAGTAGTCAGTCAGTTTCCACTGAAAAAACAATCATGAACAAGTTTGTGGTAAGTGGGATTTTCTAGAACATTTCTAAAGTTTAGAGACAAAATTCTGAAGGAGTTTAACGGGATATTTTTTGCTTGCTGCTTGTAGATCATTGCTTTCGCCGTGGTCGCCATGGCCGCTATCTCCGCCGCCGGCGAAGAAGCCACCAAGGACAGCAGCCTCGCCAAGATCGAAGCTCAGGTCGAGAGTGAAAGCGAGTCCAACATTGCCAAGCGTGGCATCCATCACGGACACTACGGCGGTGGTCACGAACACGGAGGAGATCACGGCTGGGGCTGGGGCGGATACAACGCTGGATACGGATTCCAGG
The DNA here is from genome assembly GCA_034698345.1 of Sphaeridia pumilis. Lineage (NCBI taxonomy): Eukaryota > Metazoa > Arthropoda > Collembola > Symphypleona > Sminthurididae > Sphaeridia > Sphaeridia pumilis. The sequence goes on from JAQGBJ010003288.1 coordinate 4,817, forward strand.
CTGGAGGATGGGGATGGGGACACCAACAGCAAGGATGGGGTGAGTACTCAAAGACACACTGTGGACACTATATAGGAGGACACTAATAGGGGCGGAGCTAAAATAACCTTTGACCAATAGGATGGCCACAACAGCAACACGGATGGGGACACAACCACGGATGGGCCTACCAACAGCACTATCCTTCCCACGGTCACGGTGAGTGTAGTGGACACTGTATAGCCTGCGGTTGCCGCTAGATGGCGCGCAAGAGTGTGCATGGAGCTAATGGGGTTGTCTTGTGGTTTTTGTGGCCATTTAGGTTGGGGCGGTTGGGGCTGGTCTGGTTAAGTCCTTACTGGATCTCGGTGCCATTTGAAGTCAATCGCAAAGGAGAAGAAGATCTTGGGGTCCACCATGGAGTTTTTCAGAACCATCTTTTGAATTTATCGGAAATACTAGACGCGTTTCGATAGAAGTTTTATTTTTGTAACTTGTATAATAGCGTTTAATATATACTGCAAATTGGCAAAGTCTTTTTGTCTACATAAATTCGTCCATTGAATCTCAGGTGGGGAATTGGGTTGAACAGGCTTTCAAAAACTTGTGAAACGTGTTTTTTCGCCCTTGAATAAATTCAATACATATTGTTGCTTTAAGCTTGCATCACTTTGAGTTTCTTGGTTTCTGGTTCTTTAGTTTCTTGGTCCGTTTGTAGGTTTGCTTTCTCTTTCTGGAACCAAAACTCTCGTCTTTTGTACATGGCAACGAAGCATTTGACGCTCCACGTCAATGGCGAGTCCTTTAATCTGAAGTTCGTCCCAACTTTTGATAGATTAGATCAATACTTTGTGTAGCTGAATTTTTGCAGTAAATTACATTGTATTCCACGAACGATACAAACAAAGGGTTTTATTTCCAAAATGAAATGTGACGGAGCAATTGCGCTCAGTAGTCAGCTATTCGACAAGGAGCAACGCGATGCTATTGTTGACAATCATATCACTTGCAGTTAGGATGAGACAACTGTCAATGAAACAGTAGCTACCGAGCTTAACGTTGATGGGCTTGAGGGCTCTAAGTTTGCGGGCGTTTAGGCCTCGTGCGTTGGACCTCCAGCGGTCGATAGTTGTTCGTGACCTTCCATCAATGGTACCAAAGAGGCGGAGCATCACATACAGAATGACATAAGTTGTGAGTCCTATATTTCCTACCAACAACCCGATGACTCCCGGATACCGAATAACGCCAACGACTCCTCCAAGAGTTGTCAAAGAGATGAGCAGAATTTCTCCGATCGGCAGAATCAGAGGACTGTAAACGCGGTTGTATTTGGCAATCCACAACTGAATACAGCAATACTGGTGCATTATTTCAGCGGTCAATTGGCGCTCTCTGCAAAAAAGATCATTCTGGTCGTAGTTCTGTCCTTAATTCACTTCAGTTAGTTTGCCTTAGCCAGCCTATGAATGCTAGTGGTTGTCCTTGGTGCCAAAAACTTGGCCCTGGACCTGGCCCCGGAAAACGGGGCCGGCTCCTGGCTGTACCTGATCAAGGCCAGGGCCATTTTGGCCGGGGTCCCGACCTGGCCCTGGCCTGGGGTGCCCTACCTTGAAAATTACGTTTTTCAAAACCTTCGATTCTGTGTTTAAAGACTTCGAAAATTGAAAAACCTGTGAATATTAATAATGGCAAGCATTTAATACAATGAAACAGCAAATAAGACACTTGGGTTCCCTCTAACCAAGCATTTAAAATAATTGGACACAGGATCGAAAGGCTTTTGTTAGGAAGGAGCGGGGGACGTGAGGCTTGAACAGTGAATAGGGGCAGTAAAGATTCCCAAATTCAATCTCAAAATGATGCTTCATCGAGAGGCATCAAAAAGTCAACAGTTATGTCTCATATTAGCGCCTTTTGGAAGTCCCTTTATGTGCAGTTGAAAAATCAAGCAGGGCCAAGCGATCTTAGCCGGCCCTGGTCTGGCCCCGATTGGGGCCAAGCCGGGGCCAGGGCCGGCTCTGATGGCCATGGCCCCAAGGACTATCACTAAATGAATGCTACGGTCGTTTGCTAACCTCAGTGCTTGTAGAGCCGCACAGAGCGGAAACGACAAGGCGCCCCCTATTCCTAGCATCCATGAACCAATCATGTAGTTGAGAGTTGTGTATGTCAAGCATATCAGAAACAACAATCGGCACGGCATCCACAGATTCCGTGGGTTGTCCACCAAGGACGAAATCAGGAACTTGGTTTCCGGATGTTGGAATCCAAAAATTAAGATCAGGAGGCTCATAAACTGGAAGCTGTAGTAGAAGGTGCATCCGAAAAATTCAGCGGCTCGAACTTCAATTGGGTAGCGTTGATTTGGTCCAAGATTTGTTGGCGGTACATCCCGGCTTAGGTCTGTCGGAAGTGGAACAACAATAAAAAAAGATACCAAGATTTCAACTTCTTAACTTTATCCTTTCAGATCGAGAATAATGGGTATAGAAATCCAGAAAGACCGCAAGAGGATGTCAACCAGATACCGCCGAAATTCAGGAAGAGCTTATGAGGATCTCAATAACAAAATCGTTGAAGCGCTCTTCCTACAATTCCGTTGACGTTTATGGTTCGATCCAATAATTGAGATCGAGTTCCGACATCCTATGACAATCATATCTCGATGTTTATTAAGAGTCGGGGCAGACAAATAACGTATTTTACCGCTCAGCAACTTCAATCCTTGATTCATTAGCCCTGGAAACTCGTCCCCACAGAAAAAGTAGGTGAGCTGGAACGCCGCCGGAAAGAGGAGCCAAGCGACGCCGAAACCTGCCAGAATTGTTTCACGCGCCGAAGCGTTTTCGTCTTGAAACACTTGAATCGCTCGAATAGTGACGAAGACAAAGTTAGCAATCGGAATCAGCGCGTTCATGTACCACACGGCCAAGTGTTTTGTATCGTAACTTCGTTCCATTCGCTCCAGTGACTCGTTCCAAACGTACGGATGCATTCGAAACGTGCTGCCATGTTTAATAGACTTCAAAATCAGCGAATATGACAGGGGTGTCACATACTGACTTTCGTAGAGTGGTCGTCGTGGTCGACTTGCTGCTGAACTGCTCAGCTCCATTTGAAAGACGGATTCGTGCACTTCCTCAAGTAAAATAGTTTTTCCGCTGTGTCTCCTCAAACCAACTTGCCAGCTACAAGTGAGCGACAGTATTTCCCTGGGCCCGCGTTTGGAACAAGTTTCGATATGCCATAAAGAATCAACACTTTGACTAATTAACAAATTTTAATTTCATTAAAAGCACACATACCGGGAAAATGAATTTACCTGGCCAATATAATCGTCATATATCAAGCGACGTACGACAGAAATATCAGTATGTATTGTTTTCCAGCACCTCTATTAGTTAGCACGACGCCGAAAAAATTCCAGCTATGGTCTGCAAGCTATTCTGCTTTCTCCTGAAACGAGCTTACGACGAGCTAGTATATATTTTATTTAACTGTGTCTGGAAGGAGGAAAAATATTTCGGAGCAGACCATCACTTTGCTTGATTGGAGGAATTGATTACGGGCTGTCCAGACATACTGTCAACAAGCTATAAATGTCTTAAGTATTATTTCAATACTTTGACTGACTGAAAAATTTTATTGTAAAAGCTACAATAAGAGCTCATATGTTCAAGGCGTGGATTCAGCCATCAAGGATTGTCGAACTCAACGTATATGAGTCGAGATGACACACTAAAACTTCAACTTAAAAAACATATGTAAGCTAGAAATTCCTACAAGGAACGCTGCGCTTTCTGGCTTGGTCAATAAGCGTGAAAGTGCGAGTGTTTCTGAAGCTTTGGATATATAGTACAGTTTTTACATGGATGAAATAGTATTGGCCGAAAATAATATTGATCAAACAAACCTGAGGTTTCATGGAGCTGCTTTCTCCTGGAGAAAGTAAGATACAAATATTTCTTGGTATTTTGACATGAAGCAATCTGGAAACTAAATATGGTGAGCGAGAGCATAATAAAGGTTACATTTGAACCAAAAACTTTGTAAATAACCTTTAATTTATTTTTATTTTGTATAGGACGTGCCAGAAGTTGACGAGACGATTAAGCGAATTCAAGGACACAAAGGAGTTCAAGGTGTCATCATTTCCAATAAAGAAGGCAAATAAAAAATTATTGAAGCTAGTCAGCAAGATAAATATTTTATTTTGAATGGTTCAAATTGTTCTTTGACGTTGTATAATTACAGGCGTCCCTTTAAAGACCACAATGGACAACACTTCAACAGTGCTGTACGTCACTGGGCTCACTTCGATCGAGGAGCGCGCCTGTTCAATGGTGCGCGATATTGACCCTTGTGACGCGCTGCTTTTCATGCGCATCAGGTCCAAGAAGTACGAGATAATGGCTGCAATCGGTAACTGTTCACTAAAGAAAGTTAATTTCATTATCAGTATCAGTTTTCAAATGCTTCTCTTTGGTCTCCATTTTTCAGAGGAAGACTACACTGTTATGGTGATCCAGAATCCACACGAACCTTGAGCCTTTGGCAGCTAGTAGTCCAGATGCTGAACTCAAAAAGTTTTGTTTGCTGTTCTTTCGAAAAAATAAATTTTGTGATGCAAAACTATTTGATTTGTGTAAGATTTTGCCAATTGACGAAACACTGCGTTCAACATTCAAGCGATTTTTGAGATACATAGAAATAGCGGGGGGAGGGGTGAAAGTTTGGGCAGTTCAAGGTATACACTACACAAGGCTTCACCTCCAAAAGTCCTATTTTGGTTTTTAGCTTGCAACAATGAAAATTTATTTAGAATTCATATAAGTCAGATGTTCAACCAAAGCATGAAACAGCATTGAAAGCACAAAAGTTGTACCTTCCTCTAGAACTGCTGCCTCTTTTGTTCAGCATGGGAATCCGGTTCATCAACAGGTCTGGAGGCGCCCTCCTCCAGTTTTGAACTTCTTCCGATGAAGCGCCCTCTGGTGGCGACCGCAGCGGTGGATAGTTTGAGGCTCCAACGTCCCAAGTGGGCATTTCCAGTAACTCGACCGGGGATGAGGCAGCCGGAAACTTTGGATTTTAGAAAATAAAAACTTATTTTGCGCCCTCTATTTCTTTACAATTTTATCGAGTGACACTTACAAACTTGTCCATTTGAACTTCATTGGCAGAACGCTCGACAGGAAGTGCAGAGGCCAATACGCCCAGTGTTGTGACCACTCCGAAGAGCGCAGCAAATATAAAATTGCTCATGTTAAATAAATTAAAGCAATTCAGGGTTTTCTTTCTAGGATAAACGAATGAGACTTGCTGCTAGGCACCTTTGGTACCTTCTACGGAGCCTCAGCTTTTGGCTTCTCTTTTATGTACCAAAAAAGCGGAAATAATCCGTTGCATTAGAAAAAGTATTAAAAAAGTTTTGTTCGTCAAATCTAGTGTGATTTTGACAAGTTTATTATTTTTGGGGATCAACTAACGTACATTCGATATTATAGTACTTGAGCCGAGCTAGCTCTTTCTGGACTTTTGAAATCTGCCGCCGCCAAGCCTTCAGAGTCCATCGTTAGGGCCGCAATATCCATTGTAAATTGGCTGGGCTTTGATGCCTCTCCTATATACAATATTTGACGAGTGCCAAAATAAGGTGAGCATGTCAAGATTATTATGAGATTTTTGTTTCAACTCTTACGCCATCAAACGGCAGCGATGTTCATCCAAGCGCCATTTTGCGTCATCGACAGAGCTTGATTGGGGAAGTGACCACAAGCGTTCAGCAACAGCTCCGACGTAAGGGAAGAAGCGCTGGACGACGTTGGTTCCATCGACGTATTCGCCCCAAACTGCAGCCTCGCCGCCCAAAATTCTAGCCTTTTGTTCTGCGGTCGGAGCTGTGCGTTGCAAATTAAATGGAATATGAAATATTATGATTTTTCACTGTTTGAAGTTGATCAAATAGATTTCCTATTACGTGTTGGCAAGCTTAATTCAGGATCGCAATTGTAATAGTCCTTCCAGGATTCGCCATACGTTATCAAGTTCAAGTACCAGCAGGAAGAAAGCAGCAGCGAGTATCCTTGGTCCAAGTATTTCTAACAAGAAAGAAATTATTATCAACCCAAGCAAACAAATGGCAAAGCGTCAATATTACGTCATACCTGGAAGCTTTCCGCCCAATTTCCCGACTTCCACACCTGGATTATCGCGCTATCAGGACTCAACTGGAACGATATCAAAAAATTAATCAATTGTCAACTGTCAATCAATCAAACTAATCCATAATCCCACTCACTTGAACCTTATAATCCAGCGGATCTTGCCAAATAATCGGCTTAGCGCCCAATCCTCTGACCATTTCCAAATGCCTCGTTGCGTAATGGCCTTCAACTTGGGAAATGTTGACATATCCATTGTCGTTCATGAAGGCTGCAATCTCCGGCGAGGACTCCCAACAAGCGTGGTATGCTTCATCCATGCCCAAATGAACGTGTTCGTCCTTGGTGACGTCATTGACGATTTCGGTGAAAAGGGCCTTCATGAAGTCATAAGTTGATTCCTTTGTTGGGTCGAGGAGTTCGAAGTCGGCGTGGACGCCCCAGTTGGGCGTTCCGGGTTTGCCGGGCTCGCCGTAACACGGTGTTAATAGCTCTAAAAGTTTAAAAGTCGTTTTTGAATTTTAACGAGGAAGCAAAAAGGTCAAAGGTCAGGCATACCCAAATGAGACTTTTTGTAAATGTAAGTGTGGCCAGGAGTGTCAAATTCGAAGATGACCCTGATACCGCGAAGTCTCGCGTACTCGATGACATTTTCAATGGTCGTGCGGTTATAAACAAGGGTTCCGTCCACATAAGCGCCCTTTGAAATTTAAAAATATGTTTTGGCGGCAAATTCAAAATTTGGCTTGCGAATAGCAAGGCATACCTTTTGAGACAACTCAGGGAAAGTTGTGCTGACAAAGGGGAAGCTCTGGTCATCTACAATGTGCCAGTGAAGCACGTTCAGCTTGTTGTAGGACATGCCGTCCAAAATTTCCAAAATGACCCGCGCTGGAAGGTAGTGGCGCGCAGTGTCAATCATAAGACCGCGATGCGGGTAGCGCGGCTGGTCCTGGATTTGTGTGAGGTTGACGTAGTAGTAGGGAGTTGACCAGTCGCGGCTTCGCCAAATGAGCTGGGAGAAGGTCTCGAGACCGCGCAGCGCGCCCCAGACGGTTGTCGCGTTGATGGTCGCAAAGCCCACAGGGTTGTCTTGAACTCGAAGGGTGTCTGGAAATATACGTTCAATGTGAGGAGCAGGAGCGCCATCTGTGCAAACACACTGTAAAATTAGTTTACATACAAGATTCGTAGTTTGGATCCTTGGAAAGTTGAGGGTACTGGTCGCAGAGGTTCACATCGACAGGGTCTGCAATATTAATGGCGACGTACGACAATGGCGGAATTATGGGATTGGGATCCATTTCAGCATTGGCGCTGTCGCCATGAAGGAGAAAGTTGAGGTTGTAGCGCTCAATGGCTTCGTTAAGGACGTCGCAGTTGGCGACATTGGGCCTGAATTCCAGGTTCTGGGGGTCGATGGATACTTCGAGCTTCGAAGTGCTGTGGTAATGGGGGAGGGGCCATGGACTTCCGAGGGGTGAGGGGGTACCCTATGGTCATGGGAATCGAATCGAGCAGGAGATTTAAAATTTTGATTCTACGGAATGACACGAAGTGAAAGTTTGAATAGTGGTACCCCTAATGGAAGTCTTGCGGCGAGCTGTTCCAAAAAGGCGTCGCTGGGCTGAAGGATGTTCAGCAGCGCTAGAAGCGCTAAGGTTCCACAGATTGAGGTCTTCATTTTGTTGGGTTTTCTCCAGTCTAAAGCTGATGATTGACTGCCTGCTGCTGCTAGTTTGACGCTGAAGGTGATCAAAATTAGCGCTGACTGATATTGATAGATGCCAATGAACAATCAGAGGACACTGATAAAAGTAATAGATTTGGAATTGATATGAATAGCAATCGAACTACCAAAATTGTGTTTGAAGCCTGCAGAAATGCCTGAATGATTAGTAGAGGAAATCGATGGAAAGCTATGAAGACTGAATATTGATTATTCCCTTGACCAAAATTAAGCATTTTCCCCATCACAAAACTTGAGTGTATCTTCTCTTCTTAATTCATGTACACTACAGATGAACGGTTTGCAAAATTTTGACCTTCGAACAGTGAAAATTCAGCTTGTTTCGTTCTTGATACCCTCAAAAGTGGCTACTGGCTATGTGAACTAATTAAATTATATCCGAATTGCAGTGCTGGAAAATTGAAACACTCATTTCAATACAATACAAACAATACAGTACTAGGATTTTATACCAATTCAATTC